>CAFUXE010000618.1:95046-131513 GCA_903364295.1 Serranus cabrilla
CACACACACACACACACATATTACCAGACCCGAGCGTTCCAGTTTTTCCACATTTCCTTCCCTGCCATCCAGTGGGGCGCTTTTGCCCTTTGTGATGTATAATTGAAGCTGTGTGTAATTTCACCGACTCGTTTCCACTCGAATCCCACTTGGAGCTGAACTTTCACTTCTCTCATCGTTCTGGAATATTCTCTCTGAAGTGGAGGGACCAGCTCTTTGAACGTGCTGGTTAACACGGCGCCCCCCCTCACGGCCCTGATCCATCTCCATTACACATCATTGACACTATCTGAAGTGCTTCTTAAAGACACTGTGTGCTTTTTCTAACAGAAAGTTGGAAAGTCAGATTGTGCAGAACTTTACATGTTTATTTTTCTTTTACTCTCAGGAACTTTTGTTATACTGTGTGGTCATTTTTGGACATAAGAGGTAAAACTGTTTATAAATCTGGCTTTACATTTGCTTAAAGATATCAAATACATTAAAAGATCACAGTGTTGTACTGCTACTGTATTCTAAAGCGTCTTTAGAAACTGTATGAGTCTTTTCTGTGAATTATCCAGAGTAGAAGGGACATTGTTTCTGGAAATAGATACTGTAGAAGCTGTTGAATGTTATTTATCAAAGCTTTGAGCACATCAAATAAAATTCCTCTCATCTTGGCTGTAGTGAAGTAGCAGCAAAAAATTATTCTCTCATTTTATTCCTGAAAATTTGGGCAAATTAAACCAACACAGTCGGAACATGTTGATATTATATAAAACGAGGTAAAGTACATCATGTTTTCTTTTTTTCAATCATCTCATTCAAATAAATGAATCTGGACTCTGGGTCCTTTCCTCCTCTATGGCTGGCCTTCTCTGTCTTCTGTTTATTTTATTTGATGTTTTTAACATTTTTATGCTTTTGTACAGCCACATTGCCCTCTGTGTCTTTCTAGATTATTATCTGATGTGGTTCAGATCTTTGGAAATAAAAAGCAAGCATGCAGACCTTGAGCTGGTATTTTTTTTGTCAGACTGGAGTTTCCAAGATCTCAACCCTTCTTTTACATCAACATGAGGGAGAAGCTCTTAAAGTGCTGTGGATGCATTCAGAACAGATATTTAACTCCCATGTCACAGAGCAGTCTGAGCATTATCTGATCACCGTCATGTGATGCATCTGAAGGCTCTGGGAAAAGCCAGCGGAGCAGAAGTTGGGATTGAGTCAATGCTGTGTTTGTCTGAGGTGAAGCCACCCTTTGTGAGTTACTTTCCACTTTTACTGAACAGTTTTAACAGCACACAGTGGGCAACAAAGCTCTTTAAATATTTAGGGACATTGCATTATTATAATATCAATTGATGTTACAAAGAATTTAGCCATCCTGGGTGTTTACACTCTGCTGATGATATTTTTTGTGTGTGTTTGGTTTAGCCTGTAAACATATCACTGCAGAAGAAATGCACCATACTGTTACTGCTGCATTCTGCCTCTCTCACCCACAGACAGAGCACCCAGCATGACTCCCTGCCCTTCTGTGTGACAGTAAACCTTAAATGAGCAATAAAAGGAAGCTGACCTTGAGCTCAGCGTGACTGAGCTGCTGTAGAGCTGAACACAGCAGAAGGTGGAGAGGACGAAACTTTGCACATCTCAAGAATACAAGGGTGATCAGGTTCCTTTTCTTATATGTGAGGATTTACTGGTCAGAAATATGAGAGCGCGGATACTAGACCAAAAAAAGTGGCTGTATTTTTCTTGACAAAATGGTGAATGGCATCAACAAGAGCCGCTCGCTGGATATTTTCTCTTTTTCAGACAATTCTCTGTAAACCCTAGGAATGGCTGTGTGAAAATCCCAGTAGATCAGCAGTTTGTGAAACACTCAGACCAACATTAGCTACATTCAAAGTCACTTAAATCACCTTTACTCCCCGTTTTGATGCTCACTTTGAACTTCAGCAGGTCGTACACTGAGTTGCTGCTATGTGATTGTCAATGGAAATCCATCCAATAACTATCAAGACATTTTACTACAAATCGCAAATATGATCATCATAGTGGCTTGAGAGGAAAATTTGAAAGTTCATCCTCTTTTGTGAAAAATGATGGAAATCCATCCAATAGTTGTTGAACTGCGTCTGTTTGGACAAAAGTGTACAACATTACATTTTAACTGACAACTACAAATTAAAAACTACAGACAAGTAAAAAACAAAAACATATTCAGTTTTTTAGAGAACTATTAATAAGGTTTTCTGATGGATAAAGACACAAAATAATTTCTGCATTTTAACATTTTATTCATTTT
This sequence comes from Serranus cabrilla, assembly GCA_903364295.1. Lineage (NCBI taxonomy): Eukaryota > Metazoa > Chordata > Actinopteri > Perciformes > Serranidae > Serranus > Serranus cabrilla. The sequence goes on from CAFUXE010000618.1 coordinate 97,343, forward strand.
CCAAATTCATATCAGTAGACTTGGAGAAATAAAAGGTATTTTTTCCTTTTTAAACATTCTCTTAAACAAAAATATAACAACTATTTACAATCACTCGTAAAAAATACATAAAAAGCGTACGAGCAAAATCATGTTGTCTTTCTAAAAGACATAAGTTACAACAGCTATGAGAAGTGTGAGAGGAAAGCAAACTTTAAGCCACAGACCAAGTTAATACCTCTTTGTACAGGTTGTGCAGCACACTCACCACATTGAAGCTTATTGTTGTGCATTTCTGCTGTAATGCCAAAAAGATGTCTACATAAAACACATTCACATCTCTCTTATTGCATTCCAGGTAACATGGCGGGACACGGGGGTGGGGGGTAAATTACAATCAGCCAGATATTTGTATCCAGCTGTGAGAGAGGCGGAGTTTATCCTCTCCGGTTTTATGTTGCTAAAAACACTTTTCACAGTGCCGAGAGCTGCTCACTGCCAGATCCTCCAGCAAAACATGCTACTGTCTGTAGAGCCGGAGAAGGGGACTGCTAAATCTAATTTAGCCCTGAAAAATTATACAAACAAAAACATCTGTTTTGGAGTGCTAAAAGAGCGCATTAGAGAAATAAAACTAAACCGAGTTTCATTCCAGAATTCTGAACAACAATATTAGGAAGAAAAAAAACAATCGCAAAAACAATCAGGTGCCTGATATTTAGCTCTCAGTCCAACACTAGAAAACAGGTTCATATAAACAGTACCATTGAAAAGTTTGGACACCCCCTTGCATTAATTATTATTATTTTCAAATAGAAGATCAATACTGAAGATATCAAAACTATGAAGGAACACATATGGAATTATGAAGTTAAAAAAGTGTTAAACAAACCAGAATGTTTTAGATTTTAGATTCTTTAAAGTAGTCACCTTTTGTTTTGATGACAGCTTCATGAGGTTTTCATCTGGAATGGTTTTCAGTACCAGGTGCGACTCATTAAGAGTTAATTAGTGGAATTTCTTACCTTCTTAATGTGTTTGAGACCTTCAAAGTAAAAGGTGGCTACTTTAATGAATCTAAAATATCTAAAAACACTTTCTGGTTTGTTTAAAACTTTATTTACTACATAATTCCATATGTGTTCCATCATAGTTTGATGTCTTTAATATTAATCCTAAATGTAAAAAATATAATAAAACTAAAGAAAAACCATTGAACGAGGTGTGTCCAAACTTTTGACTAGTACTGTAAACATAGCATTTCCTCACTGGGCCAACACTTAGAAGAGGTGTATGCATTTTTCTTTTCTTTTCTTTAAACTATCCATTCATGCAGAACATTAATACTGTTTTATGGTTTAGAATCTGAGGAATACAGTTGTGCAAAAAAAAAAAAAAGCCAACAACATTATTGTCACCTTTTGACTCAGTCTGTTTCAAAGTTTACACTATGATGATTGTTTTAAAAAGAAACTAGGGTCACAGTGGATACTCATGGTTCATAAGCAACGGAGTGATATCCATTAAATGAGAACGCTTCAAAGTCCTGCTGAGGTGACACAGCTGAGAGGAAAACAGAGACTGTAGTAGACACGGTATCATGGCGGGGCTTGTTCCTTTCAATTCAAACAGACTAGGATATAAGAGCATCAAAAACTCCTTTCAATCAGTCCCGATGCCTTGTGCCACGAAAGTGATGGCAACAGACCCACGAGGGCTCCACCTTCCTGCAGGCAGGAGCAATCAAAGCTGCAAACTAAGAAGGGCTTTTATAGAAAATGACTTCTGAGCCTTTCCCTTCGTGCTGTACACCCAGACTGAATCAAAATGGGATTGAAAAAAATGCTATGTTGATCCCAACCTCGCAAATATAATTCCACAACACACACACGCACACGCACACACACACACAGTCATATCCCAAAACACAGCAGCAATTCCGATTATAGACAGAGCAGAAATGGCACCAACAAAAGAGTGTGAGGGGAGAAAACAAGTCATAAACAATGACAAAAGAAATTCCTTGAAAGACTCCTGCCCAAAGACAGAAACAGGGCGATCACAACCTCGGATTTTTTCTTATAACAAAATATTCAAAAATAGCCTTTAGAGAGAACTCTCTTCTCTCATCTATACAGGACTTTAATTTATGGCAAAAAAAACAAAAATATATGTATAAATTCATATATATGCCATGTATATATTAGCATTAATCATTTCAAGTCTTTGTGTGGCAAAACAAAACAAAAGAAGCATCACGGAGCGCTAGAGAGACAGCAGAAAGAGAAAAGAAAGTCTAATTCCAGTTACGCCCCTGCTGCACTGCAGAAAAACACAATTAAACTATTTTATCTTTCCAAAACATTACTCAGAATGTACAAATTTTGCTTCCGTTTTCAATAGAAATAGACAATTTTTCAAGCAAATCCTTTAAATATTCTACAAAATGTACTATGAACATGGAGTGGAGATGCAAGCCAGGCTTTAAAATACATTATCTGTCGACTAGTTTTGTTGCTCGTTCTTTTAAATAAGAAGCAAAAAACCGATATGAGAGGTACACTGTGAGCACATAGTCAAAGTTTATGCTGCATCTCATATCCCTGCTGCGTTATAAACAAATTTACAAGGTCAAATGAACCTAAAGCATTATACTTTTACATTTCAGCTTGTAATTCAATAGACGAGTCCAATAAACACTGTAAACAAAATGTGTAAGCGTCGGTGTAAACACTGTCCTTTATCTTTATGCACACCATCTAAGATTCGGGTGTGTGTGTGTGTGTGAGTGTATATCCATGCACGTTGTGCGACCACACAGTGCTAATTTATCGTTTTATTATAGCTGCTGCAATAAAATAACGTCACGCGTTTTACTCTACAGGAAGCAGCGAGGCATTTGTTCTTCAGCTCATTAAAAACGAGTTATAATACAGTTTTTATAGAACATCCAGGAGGCAGCATGCCGCTAAAGTACCTCGCGTCAGACTGAACGAGCAATAAGAGAGGCGGCTGGGTGGCGGAGAGCGCGACATGAACACACACAACTGCCTGAGAGATGCTGTTTTTTGTTTTTTTTTCTATAAAGCTCAACAGTACAATAAGTGGTAAACACAAACAGACGTGCTCTCTGCTACTTCAGGAGTTTTTTTAAACCTCTTCAGGAGGAGTAAAAAATATGGTTTTCATTTGGTTTGTTTGTGTTGGAACTGATGTTATGTATGTAAATTTACATCATCAGTGCCAAGGTTTGACAGAGGCCAAAAAGAGAAAAAACTGTTGTTTATCTTGTCTTAATCATCTACATTCATCTTCTTATGAGCTGGCTGAAAATTACAAACAAAAACAGCAAAACTAAAGAATCCCCCAAGAGCTGATGCATGTCATAATACTTACACTGCCAGCCCTCATTCCCTTTGTCTGCTCCTCCTCACTACTCTCACAGAAAACTTTGCAAAGCTCAGAAATGCAAAGGAAAATAAGACTGTACAACATTTTAAAACTGTAAAAAAAAAAAAAGCGAAACACAGGTAAACAAAAGAGCTTGGAGCACAAAATGGAGGTACAAGGTGGTCTGTTTCCAAGGAGGCCGACTTCTTCTCATGAGACGCCCTCGTTGTCACTCTTTCCTTCTTTTATTTGTCCTTTTTACACGTCTGTCTGCTGACGTTTTCTGCTTTGTTCAAGAGTTTTTAAAAAGTATCTAAAATCTTTCTTCTTTGTTTTGTGAAATGAGTTTAAAAAGAGATGTTTGTACAAGTCTTGGGAGGTGGAGAAGAGAGGTCACGTGACCCACTGGTCCGGTCCAGAGGTGCATTATGGTCCATGGTGATGTCACACCGGGCTGTGCGGGCTGGGAGAATGTGCTCTGATATGTGGTGACGGCAGGCTGCTAGTTCAGTCCAAAGCCTGATCAACACATGTTGGTCCGTGTGTGAGGATGTGTGCGTGCGTGTGTGTGTGACGTCACCGTCTTTACACCGCTGACACTTGCTCATCTGGAAGAGACAAATGAAAAATTACTCAAGTTTTCAAAAGGTTACATTTTAAACTTTTTAATATCCCATAGGATGCTTTTTAATATCCGTTTCACAGTCATACTGGGCAAAGCAGGAGAGCATGATGGGAAATGAGTCAGAATAGAATTATAAAGGATTTGGGAATGCTTTTATACTACTGGTTAAGATTATTATAGAAAACAAAAACTAAATTAAAAATTTTAACTTTTAGTTAAATTTTTTGTATTAAAACTCAAGTCTAGAAAAAGAAGAACTAAATTAAATGATCATATGTACTAAAAAACTAACTGAAATAAAATAATTATATACAGGAAATATCTTAAGTTTTGTTCTTTGTCTATCTGGTCAATTTTGTCAATACAACAAGCATGAGGAGACATTGGTGTCCGTGTGTACTGAGCAGTGGTGGAAAAAAGTATTCAGATCCTTAACTTAATTAAAAGTTCTAATACCAGACTGGGGAATTATTCCACGACAAGTAAAAGTCCTGCATTCAAATCTTACTTCAGTAAAAGTACCAGCATTAAAAGTAAAAGTATCAAAAGTAGAAGTATGTATAATTTTATATTGTCCATGTAGGGCACATTTCAACTATCTAATACACTGTTAAGAGGTTTAATAAAAGAAAATCATTTTAAATTGATTATGTTTTTCATGTTAAAGTAACTAAAGCTGTGAAATGTGGTGGACTTCCTAAAACTTGACCCTGACAAATATATTATGATTTTAAAAAATTAAACTAATGCTGAAAATAACAAATCCCAAATATTTTGAAACAAAAAAAAACTAAACTGAAGCAGGCAAACTAAATGAAAGGTGTTGACACTCTGAATGGGACGTACCGTCCTCACTGTCAGCCAGCTCCTGTGGTGGGAGGCAGATGCTGGGCGGTCTGGAGTGGCCCTGCGCCGAGCAGACAGCCAGCCTCCGAGCCTCAGCCAGACCGCCGGCCGCTCCGGGGCTCTGCAGGAGCTTGCTCCTCTGCAGCGCCACGCTGTAGTCTGGAGGTCGGAGGTGAGGAGGCCTGGGGAGGAGACCTCCTGGCCCACCTACAACTCCGTCTGTGATGCCGAGATCCCCCAGAGCCAGACCCTGGTAGCCTGGAGGGGTGGGAGGGGGAGCTCGGTAACGCTCATCCTTGGCGGGGGATGTGACACAGTACACTGGATGGAGGTGTAGATCAAAAGAAAGGAGGGGTGGAGCAAGGAAGGATGGGAGTGAAAAATGAGGAATGGGGGTGAAAAGGTTGCCGGAAAGGGAGGTGTGCAGGGAGTGGTGTGAGGAGGGGAGAAACAAAAGAAAATTATGGAAAAACTAAATTAATGTGATGTTGTACTAACACAATCCACAACTATACATGCACCAAAATGTGTTGAAAATCAAAAGAAAATATGCAACCAATGAGATGGATGGCTGCAGGAGATACAGACAAACCTAGAACTGTAACTGATAATGACTCTCATGCTGAATAACCTGTCAGTTATTCACCAGATTCATCAATTCATTGTTTGCTTCTTAAAACATTAGAAAATAGTGAAAAATGTCAATCCCAATTCCAGTTTTGTCTGACCAACATTCCAAAAAGAGCGTATTCAAACATTTGAGATGCTGGAAGCAGAATGATTAACTTAAATGACTGACAGATTATCAACATTGCTGTCACTTCATTTTTGATTGATTCTCATAGATTCATTGACTGATTATTCCATCGGTGGACACATGTCCTCACTCCTCCACTACTGCTACAAAATCAAAAACTGTCTTAAAAAAGTTTTGCTTTCCTCATAAAACTGCAGGATGAAATCTTTTTGGGAGATTTCCAAATAATGTTAAAGTGCAGCATTTGCCAGATGCTCATTAGACCAATTACTGCAAATCAAGCAGCAGAGAGCTGCAGATATTCATCTAAAACAGGCAGAGCTAACTTAATTTACTGCCTGTAAGTCTGAGATAAAAAATGGTGAAACTCTATACAGCTTTACAAACAAAGCCTGAAATAGGAAGACTGATTTCTACTGTAACTATCTAGACCGCTGCCTGAGTTGACCAGGTCACACTGTGTTTACAGGGAATCAAACTCGCAACCTGACCCCTCACCTATCAGGCCTTTCTCTGTGCTTGACGTCACCGTTTTGTAGACAGGGTCTGTGCTTTGCCCTCCTTCCTCGTTGGTTGGTGAGGAGGGGTGCTCCGAGGTGTTTCGCCGCTTTATTGTCCCGTAATTCCCCTCGTAGGTGTCTGACAGCGAGCTGGACGACGCCCAGCTCTGCCGAGACTGATTGGACAGATCCGAGCTGGAGTCTCTGGAGTGGTGCTTAGTGGCGTCCTCGTTCCACGTATGACCCGCCGCCTCGACCTCTGCTATCGGCCCGGCCAGCTGCGTGTGCTTGAAGCCGCCCAGGTGCGTGTGCGGGAGGGAGAGCGGGTGCCCGTGGATGCCGTGGTCCCAGGGCCGGCAGGAGGATGCGGGGAGGCTCTGGAAGGAGTCGTGGGAGTTGGAGGAGCAGGACGTCCAGCTGCCGCGGCCGCTGTCGGCCACAGAGTCCAGAGAGGTGTGGTCCGGGGTCAGCTCCTCCGTCGAGATGGAAGAGGTGAACGTGGAGGCTTGTGATGCATATCCCCGAGCCGACGAGGAACTACTGCAGATAAAGAGATGGAGAATAAAATATAATTAATAACAAGTAGGCGTGTCACACATTGAAATACATATATATATCGATTATATGCTGACTGATCCAACTGCATCGCTGCAATGCCCAAACATCGATGCACATCACTGTCTCTGATACACGCTTTTATTTTGACGATCTCCCTTTTATGAGTAAGTACGTAAACTGACCACACAGAGTGAACCTATCTTGGGAAAAAAGATCATCACAGACTTTTTAAGCCAGTGTTTACCCATTAAAAACATTTGCACTTAAATGCACTTTCTCACTTTATAGTGAACAGAAAGTCTATTTTTATTCTTTGTAATAAAAAAATATAAACTGTTCTTCATTTAAATATTTGGAAGACAGTGTTTTATTGTTTATATAAATGTAACAGGTTGCGTTAAATGGGTATATTTCATTTAACCGTATCAGAGTTGTACAGCGGCAAATACTGCATTGCTGTCCAATGAATCCATCTAATGTAGTATTGTGATGGAACCCACGATTTAAACCCTTAGTAAGAATATTTAGTGAGAGAGCTCAGGATCCAAAGGCCAAAATGATAAAAACGGAAGTAAGAAAGAAACAGAAAGGGGAAAAGTGTGTTGCAAAGTATTTATAAAAAAAACTGTTGAGTGGCGGCAAAGTTGGCGGGAAGTCGTACAGACAATAAAGAGAGATGAGGTCAAAGAAGGAGGTTCAGTCACTATAAAAGGCTGTTGTCTGGAGGACAAGCGGATCAGAGTCCTACACTAACAAATGGAGACAAATGAGAATAGATAAAGTTCAATGTAACACAACGGATTCATGTCTCTTCCCAATCTTCAACTTTCAAAGTGTTGCAAAAAAAAAGTTCCCGTTCTTCGACAGATTTTTGTTGTTTCACCTGTAAAATATGATAACTGCCAATGTTGAGCCATTAAACTTTACGCCTCATCTGTACACTGGCTCTCCACAAAATCACAAAGCAATTATTTGACAGCATCTTCTGCATGACACATCACTATGTCTGGCTTTTAAAAAACTTTTTCTCCTCAGCTGCTTTTCATAAACCAGCAGTTTGATTCACTGACACGGTTTTACTGGACAAACAAGCCACTCAATGAAATGCAGCCATATTTCATAAAACAGGTCGCTGTTATACGGCAAGGCTGCCGAGGTAATATAATATCTGAGAAGCAGACAGATTATTGCGTCCGGTGATATTTTACAGTCTCCTCTTTAAGAGACAGAATAGCCTGATCATGGAGGAACAATAAACAAACAGCAGACAATAAAAAAGGTGTGTTGTTTACTCGGCCAGATTAAAAAGCCGCCTGCGTGAAAACGGATAAGTTGTTAACGGAGAAAAAGGAGAAGAGGGGAGGGCAGTAAATGTGGGACGCTAATAAAAACCTGCCGTGTTTTTACGACTTCCTGTTCTCTGAGTTTTAATGAGGAAAGGACATAATTGGGATCCAGCTGGGGGAGGAAACAGAGGAGCGGCTGTGTGTGTGGAGCCTTTTCGCTCCTGTCGGCCATTGGGAAGGTTTGTGGTGATTACGTGTTTGTTTGTGCACGCTGGCGGTTTGAGACTTTGAGTCACGGCTCAGGAAAAAGATTTATTGCTGTCAAGTATTTGGGCGGCATGGCGGAGAATATTTTTGTGTTCTCGAATGTCCTTCAGTCAAGTTCAATCTGAGAGACTTCTCAGTCCTAAAATCTTATGTGCTCAAACTAGTTTAGCTCCATTCTGACAAGGTTGTATTTCTCCAGGGGAGGTGGGGCGATTTTAACAATGTGCTGAGCTGGTCAGTTAATTTAATAACATCCGGAGTGCATGTCTGTCACCCTCACCTCAGTAATAATTACAGCCTCAATTACCCACTGTTTTCCTCACAGTTTCTTGTCCTCTTGTAATCAAAGTTCAGTCCAGAGAGACACTTCACATTTTAGAAGTAGATCTTCTGTTTTTACATACAGTGCTGCTGTGACAACGCAACACTTTCCATTTCTGCATTCTGCAATTGGGCTTGTAACCATAGAGTCACTGGTTCAAATCTAAGGACTGATGGGTCAAGGACTGGAGTGCCCTCTTTGCATGGTGTGTTCATTTGTGTATAAAAAAAGGATAATACTGATAATCATTGCAGCTCTACATTAAACCCAACCAAAGAAGAGCCCTCTGCAGCCCTTTGGCTTAAAGACCAAAACTGGATTTTGATTTGTGGACAGCAGACTATGAGCGACAAAGAAGCTTGTGACTTCATTTGTATAAGTTTTAGGAGAAAGGACACAACTACCAATTTCTTTGGATGTAAAGAAAAAAAACTATGAAACATGTAGTGTAATAATGAAAGTTATATTACCTGGAATGAGTAATAAATCTCGCTGGGAGAACAAGGTTTAATATGTGTTTCTTACTTGAATGCATGTAAACACAATGATAATATATCTCAGCATTGAAAAAAAGTATACACTGTTAGCAGTCAGGAGTCTGGATCTCCCAGTGATTCTATTAAGAGAATGAAAAGACCATGTTTGAAACTCTCTTTTCAACCCAAATGAATGAACCTAACCAGGCAGATTAGATAACCTGGATTTAATTACCTTGTGCTGGGCTGGCTGTAATCACAAATTGAATGTGCATGTGCTGCTGCTGAGCTCTCCGCGACTGGAGCAGGAGTCGAAGCAGTGGTTGTAGTAGTGATAGCAGCGGCAGAAGCGGGGCAGGTCCTGGTGCTGCTGTTGCACCGGTCTTCAGACCCGGGAGGCGGCACCGAGTCCACCGAGCAGATACTGGAGCGGGAGGAGATCTCGCTGTGACTCGAGTCCGACAGGTTGTCTGCTTTACCGGCTGGTAGGAGGGCGTAACCTGGAGAGAGGAGAGAGAGACAGTCAGGACTTTTACATTGCAACAAGAATCCTGATTATATTAATGACGAAAAAGCAATATGGCTGATGGACGAGGGCTGAAAGACAGAGAAGAAGAAGAAAAAGAAAGGACCAGCATTGTTTCAATATAGAGCCTTTGATACCTAAAGCACCTTCAGTCATCTTAATGTCATTTTTGGGGAAAACTAACATGCATGTCTGTATGTATATTTATATGTATACATATGGGGAGACGATCTGACTTTTCTGTGCCCTTTTTAATAGAAAATAACTGTTAATCCAGTAAGAACCTTTAACACTCAGTACAGCAGCTGGTTCCAGAAAGAAAGTTAGAACCATTCCTCAAAGGGAAACGTAAATAGACTAAAATGTCAGCGACTGGAGGGAAACTAAACTAACACTGCAATGAAACACTCCATGACACACTTGTCAACAAAAAGGAATGATGAATTCATCTTTTTTTCCCTCAAAGAAAAGTGTTTTAGAGTAAAACATATTTTTCATTGTGGGATTAAAATGTTATGGTGAATAGGTTTTCTGCTTTGACAATTACACATTTTGCTGTTGACATTACAACACTTACATTGTACAAAGATTGACAGCATTATTTCCACAAACAAAGAAATGTGAGGAGAACTGTGAACAAACTGAAATGGTTTAGGAAATGTCTTTTTCTTATCTGCCTGCTGTTGAAACTTTTCCTCACATCGCTCTTTTATGACTCACACGAGTTCAAGTCACACTTTTTAACAGACTTTTCTTTGTTTCTATGGCTGCGATCATCAACAACAACTCTCTCTGAAATACCACTCGCTTCTCTTCTTCGTCAGTTAAGTGAATGAGTTATCTCTGTCACACAGTCTTTCTCCTGGTGTGTCTGTCCCTGCACAGCCACAGGAAGGGGTTTGGACTGACCGACCTCCTGGCTGTCTGCTCTGTCTGTCCTCGTCTCTCATCCTGAGGTGAGGAGGACACAGTCTCTCCTGTTCCCTCTCCACTGTACGGATGTGGCCTGACTGCCATCGGCCTGCCCCTGGACTGACTTCTTTCCCTCAGTATCCTGAATGGGGACATCAGTCGTGTCCTGATGGGGGACTCTGGGGGTCTGGGTCTCATTAACTGGGGCTGGGAGAGAGGGGACGGAGTCACGGGTCCCGACCCTGGTGGACTGGGAGAATACCCAGTGTGTGTGTGTCCTGTCTGTGGAGGGCTCCCTGCTCTTACCCTCAGCAGCATTAGCCCTGCGTCTCCCTGTGCACCCTGGCTGCTGTGCTGTCTGGATCTCCCTCTCCTTCGCTCTGAAGGAAACAAGCCTCTCTGAACTGCCTCTGTCTGCTCCTTTTCCTTTTCCACCTCACTTCTTCCCTCCTCCTCTGTCTGACTCTCTCTCTGCTGCCTGCTGCTGTCCTGGCTGTGCTGCCTGGTCATCAGTAGGACCCTCTTGTGGAGGAGTGCCCCACCTATGCCGTAGCTCCGCAGGCTGATGGTGCCGGCCTTTGTGCTGGCGTCGCTGGTCAGTGACGATGAAGATCCAGACAAGTTCATCTGGCTGGAGTTGTGGGACTTGGCCACGCCTCCCACTGAAACGGATGAAGAAAAACCGAAGTGAGAACTTGAAACTAGCTGATATTCAGAGCACGTCATAGGGTGCCAGCAGGACCTTCAGGACAAAGTAGCTACAGTTCCAGTCACCTTCTCATTCAAAGAATCAAAGCTAAATATGTCTACTTTGAAGAATCTAAAATCTAAAATATATTCTGGTTTGTTTAACACTTTTTATGCTATGTGACTCCATATGTGTTCTTTTATAGTTTTGATGTCTTCAGTATTAATCTATAAACAATAATACGAATAAAGAAAAATCCTTGAATAAGAAGCTGTGTCCAAACTTTTCGACTGGTACTGTATTTCAGTTACCATTAAGAGCAAAAAGCATGTGCAATCATAAACTGCACAGTCTCAAATTACCCATAAATTGACTTGTAGACTTAACGTGCACAAGCGTTCCCCCCAGACATGGTTTCTGAATAACTTCCTCAGTGAGATTATTATTAGTGTTTCCAAGCTCTGCTGGAAACTAACTCTACTCCAACTCTTCACCCAGGGTAACGTACTGTAGGTCCTTTCATCTTCGCATTAAAAACACACACACACAGGGTACAAATGAAAGTCTCTGCAACAGACCTTTACGCGGGGAGCCCTGTGGCGACACCGTGGGGCTGGAGTGAAGGGAGGAGATGGTGGAGACGGTGTCATCAGATGGTCTCTTGGTGTTCCAGTCCTCTGACGGGTTTACTGGAGGTTTCTTCACCACCTGGGGAGAGTTGGAGTCTGGGGGAGAACAAGGAAGGAAAAAGAACAAGGTTACAGAAAAGTAAATTCAGACCTGTAATATTATAGAACTCTGAAATATGAGATTTTCTCACTGGGGCTTTACCAGTATATAAATATATCTATATATACCGTGTTTAACAATTAACCCTCTGAAGCCCAAGCCCTCTTTTTACTTTTTCTCCTGTCACATTTGACAAATTGTGGCTTTGTTTTTCACTGCAATAAATAAGTCCTGCAACTCTATGAAATCAGCACAAGCCAAAACATAAAAACACAATTTAATTCTTGAAAAAAATGGTAAAACCTATCTATACAAGTTTTTAACAGATATAAAAAATGTTGTTTTTTTTCCCAACACCTGTTGGAAGTTTATGATTCTGCGAGCGACTGGCACAAATGTGAAAATCTAAAAAAGCCATAATAAAAAATAATCTTCTGTTTTTACAAGTTCTGGCTATGATAAATGACGTGATATTTGTAACATTGTATTTTTTTTATTTTTATTAAAATGTGCCTTTAAACCCTGCTGGTGGTTTGTGAGGCTCAGAGGAGTAATCAATGATTAAATCTGAAAATGCGCTGTACAAACAGACGGACTAAGAAGGTGAAATTCTGAATAAAATCATGCTTTACTCGGCAAAAGTGCATATAATGAAGGTGCAGGTGTACTAACTCGGCGGGCCTATGTCCTTGGCAGTGCTCTTCTTCCGTAGAGGGTTCAGGGGGACCTGGACCTGAAGGACTTGGGACACCCGGTTTTGTGTTTTCCCTGAGGGGAGAGCCGACCGCAGAGACACTGGAGACATGTCAGACTTGGTGGATCGTCTCTCACTCAAGTTCTTTGACACTAAGCCACAGGAAGAAGAAAAGTGTAAAAACAAACCAGAATTACACCAGAATCAAACACAAGATTATCACATTCAGAACTGAAATCACACTATTGTGTGCATGTTTAGTAGCACTGAGGGTTTGGATGGTGCAGTACATGTTTACTGTAGTATCTATCTATTGATTGATTAATTAATTCCTGTTATTTCCTGCAGGACATTTGCAAAGACACTAGGTGGCAGTGTAAGCCTGTAATACAACAGCATGTGTGTGTGTGTAGTACAGTTATACTGAGGTCAGTTATTAGCCAATTACAGCTCTGTTGATCAAAAAAGCTTTTATATTCCACTGACTAATCCACAGTTACTGGTTAAGCAGTGATGAAACACAGGTTCTGTCACTCACAGGTGCTGTAGGCCGGCTCACACTGCAGGGACATGATTTGGTGTTTCTCCTCGTCTATCTCCACCGTCAGGTTCGACAGGTACTGCTTCACCTTTCTGGCCATCTGAGCATCTTCGTACAGCTTCTTGGCGTTGAGGAGCGAGCTGCGGCGCACTCGCTTCTTATGGGCGCCGCCCTGCACGTCCAGCATGTTGGAGTTGGTGCTGCCCTGACTCAAAGACCTGATGAGGGGAAGAGAAAGGGGGGAGAGCAGGGAAGGATAGAGAGGGAATGAAAACATAGAGGAAAGACAAAGGAACAGGAGACGAGGGAAAAAAGGAAGGAGAGTAAAAGATTGACAGATGTGGAGGGGATTGAAAAAGAGGTGGTGGAGAACAGAGGGAGAGGAACAGAAGAAATGCACATGAGAGTAAAAAGAAAGAGGGAAGAAAAGAATGGCAAACAATAAGTACAGTCACAGATAAAACAGGCAGAATCAAATTCCTCCTCTACTATAAAAACTGAACATCTGTCTTTGTGTTGGAGCATAGCATTTTAAAACAGGACCATGCAACTGGGAGGGAGGCAGCTCTCGCTGGTGTGCCATGCTATCACAGAACAGAAGAGCAGGACATTCTGTCAGATGGAGGCAAAAAGGGTTAGGAAACACAAGATGCACAAGATTCGATATGGGGAATATTACGCCAGGATGCAGATATGAACAAACACCGAACTTGAGTCAAATAGTATCTGTAAATGTGTTATAGCACGTTTTACTTTGCTTTTAGAAAGCCGAGAGTATGTGGGCTTTTCTTACAGGGTTTATTATTGACCTTATGAACAGTCTCATCTGTTCTGGAGTTAGAACATGTTCAAATTCATTATGTTTCATTTTTCTGAGCACTTTAATGGCTTGAGGTTGGATTGAATGTTTAGGGTCAAAGTCCATTTACAAGCTGTTTGGGCTGTTGATGTACAAATTCATGTTTCATCTGTTTTGAAACTGAAAAATGCAAACTGAACCTTTTAACTTTTCAGCCAACATTAAGGGAATTCCTCAAAGTGCTCAATAAATTTCGAAACTTGAAAATCTACAACAACAAATGGGCTGACTCCCACTGCTGATGGGAACATGTGATATGATGAAAAGCTCTTGAACATTTAAAAAATGGACCTTGTGGTGAGATTGTTAAGTCAGGATTTAATCGAATTTTATTCTGAAGTTGCATTTAATTTCATCAGCACATATTTATTTTACTGCATGCAGTCAGACACAGTCTCTCTGGGATTTGCACATTTGTTGATTTTTTTGTCAAGGACTGAAACTAATGAGCATCTTCATTAAAGATTATTATGAACTGAGACTATAAAATATCAGAAAATAGTTAAGAAAATGTAAATTTTTTCAAAGTCCAAACCTAATATATTTAATCTTACATGATATGAAACAGAAAAGCAGGAAATCGTCTCATTTGAGAGGCTAAAAACAGCATTTTTTTTTGCCATTTTTGCAAGAAAAATTACTTTAACAATTAATCGATTATGATCAGTTTTTGGCCAGTCTGTTAATCTATTAGTTTACTCGGTACTGAAGCTCCAGCTTTGTCTTTAAAGGTGTGTTGTGTCAACTTTATGCTCGTAAATTAACTGTTACTGCCAGAAATCTGACATCATCTACTTTATTTCCTACCTCCTATCTATCATTATTTGAATGTGTTTAAAAACTTTCACTGAATATTATTTTAAGCTACTATATGACTCAAACATTCAATCTTATGAACAGGGCAAACAATTAATGGGTCAATGATGGACTTCAGTATGGTTCAGGTGAATGGGCACTGCAAATGAAGGGTTAATCACACACACAAGCACGGACGGACACACATGGACACTGAGGTAAAGTAAGGGAGGGGGCATGCAGAGTTTATGGTGGTGGGGATGCAGCGTGGATTGGATATTTCTGCTGGTCCAGACCGAAACAGGACAACTTACCCTAAACTCTTCCACCTCTTCTTCCTGCAAGCAAGAGGTGTGAAGATTGAAGCGTGACTTAAAGACAAGTTCAGGGGGGAGGGGGGACAAGACTATGTAGATGTCATGCCACCACAAACACACAGGAAATGATTGCAGATGGGAGGACACCAGACATATGACATCTCCCCATATCAACCTGAAGAGTGCGTGTTCACGCTCACTGTGTCACTTTAAAAAAAAAAAATGTATTCAGAAATTATATAATGATAAAACAAAATTCTGAAATTCAAGTCTTGTGGGAATATCCTGAGCCTGTAGTATGCGTGGGGTGTCTGCAGAGGGCAGTCATGCACTGCAGCAGTGACAGACTGTGAGAATCACACACAAACTGAGTGATACCAACTACACACTGCGGTTGGCATCAATTCTTCCTCACTTCCAGTCGATCCATGCCTTGTGTGCCGTTACATTCCAGCAGAAGAATGCAATCAAACCACCAGGAGCCATGGAGCGGACAGGAAGGGAATAGGAATTGACTGGACCAGACCTTCAGTGTGAGCCTGATCCTGTTGTGAAGGATCCAGGTTGGCTGGTGGAGGATTGGTGTAGTGCTTCGCCTTTTTGCTCACATTTATAGCCTTGAGTAGTAAAGCTGTCTTTCCTAAAACCTGTAATCTACTTTGCTATTCTGGACTTTCTGCATTCATGCCTCTTTCTGAGAAGTGACAGTTTGACTACAGTCTGGCTGACAGGAAGAAGGAGGAATCTGTTTCAGAGATACACATATTTGAAGAGAGCTGACAACTGACAGAAAATCAGTTAGGCACAAATCAACTGTTCATTGGATCCTGTGATGGTTTCTGAGCCACAAAATGTACCTAATGCTCCCTTTTCCCAGTTCATTTTCATTTATTTAAAAAAGCTCCAGTATTTACATTAGCCTGTTAGCGTGTTTGTGCCCAAAGGCAGAACCTGAGGAAAACCCCTGACATTAGTTGTTTAAATGTTTCCATATTCCTTATTTTACACTGCATATGTGTGCATATCTTTCAACTTTTTATGACTTCATTGATACCAAATACTTGATTGTGCAGCGTATAGTTTTATGGAGCCTTTTTTTTTATGATACCATATTTGGGCACATGTGACTGTTTTTTCATAAAATATAATGGAGTTAGCATTATAATTGTACCATTTGCTTAGTATGATTAGAAAAACTCACTTTTCATCCAAATGTTCTTACCAATTTTTTGGCAACTTCCACCAATGGAAATAAAAAATTCAGGGTTACAGTGTAAGGGGTTAATCTCGGAAGTTCCTTGTTTCCCTGTCTTATTAAGCATAAACCTTTTTAGATGTGACACTTTTGTAATACAGCTAATAAAGCCCCTCTGTGTGAGGGGACACTAAGAATAAATGATCTGGACACAAACATGATTTTTCCCTTTTTGTCACTAAGAGCATTTACATAATTTAAAATGCATCACTGTTTTAAGCAGCTTTCCAGTAATCCGTATCTGTGAAACTGGCCCCAACAGCATCTAATTAAGGCAAAATCTTTAAATCTTGAGAAGAAAACTTTTGATGCCTCTTGGTATCAAAACAACCAACCTCTGTCTGAACATGAGAGCGGGGTCCATGTTGGCTGAGGTCAACCGCACCACGTGCCTGATCTCTTTGGCGATCATCCTCAGCTTCTCAAAGTTCACAAGCCCGTCTACACTGGAGTCGTTGCCTGAGAGGACGAACACACAGACACAGAGAGTAAGTGTGAAGTCAGCTGTCAACACTGTACAGGAGATAAATGATTAATATTTTGGGACATTTGCAAGCTTCAATTCCCAACAACATTTCTAAGTCAAATCTTCAAAGTGAGAATCTCTTTGTTCTGGTCTCTTTCTTGTCAGTCCTCCGAGATCAAAGTAGCCTTTCATACTGAGTCATGCTGGGCCATTTGAGAATTTTTGGCAACTTGCACAATTAGGGAAACTTTCTTTTCCTTTCCTAACATTGGGCTATATAGACATTTGAAAAGAAAATCTTTAAGGAGAAGTCAGTTTGGGTAGTATTGACCTGACTTGGTGTTATATGTGAAAAAGTCAAGATGGGGAAGCCTTTAGCAGAAGTACTCCTCCTGAGTGAGACTGAAATTGACCTTCCGCGCAGCACAGAGGAAGTATGAGGTGTTAAAATGTGCAGGATGACATGTCAAGTTGTAGAAATGGCTTCAGTGTGTTGTTGTTGTTTTTTTTTTAGGTCTAAGCAATTGAAGGAAATGCAGCAATGTATTTCCGAAACAAAAGTACACACAAAGCAACTGTCAATAATCCATCTACCTTCATGTAAGAAGGTGAGGTCCTTCTTGACCACGGGGAACAGCGGGATGATGGGCGGCTGCATGCTCTGGCTGCTCAGGACGTTGCGATACTTGGCCATGTTCCTGGACGGGTCGAAGACGTCCTGCAGGTCTCCGAACAGCTTCTCGTACTTACTGGGCAATTTCTCCCACGAGCTCCTCAGCCGAGCCACCGGTGCCAAGTTCAGACCGCTACACGGGGGAGGAAAAGGTGCAAGGGAGGGAGGGAGGGAGGCAGAGATAAATAGGTTACCATGGGAAAAAGGGAGGGGTAGAGGAGGATAGAGGAGATGGAAGAAAGGAGTGGAGTTTTAGCGTGAATGTGGAATACATACATTCCAATCAAACCCTTATACTGACATTTGCACAATAACTTCATTTCTAATCATCTTCAGTTAGCGAGGTCTCCGTTTTCCAGAGCAGGAGACCCCTTGAGGCAATGTCATCTCTGAGCAAACTCATTTAGACAGCTGATAATTATGACTGGCACAGCATTTGTTTCTGCTCTCTTCTTTCATTAGCTCTACAGCCCTGCTCCTCCTTTCTGTGTTCCTCTCACTTTCTCTGTGTGTGAGGCGTGGCTAGTCAGAGGATGAAGTCTGGATTGTATTTTAGGGTCTGTCTGGTCAGCATTTGTTTGATTTTCTCTCTCATCACACCTCACCCCATACTCAAATAATCCACTGCATAAATAACCCGTATTTTAGCCACTACATTACAACCCTGCACGTTATCTCTCTTACACACGCAGCAGCCATGCCCCTGTCACCAGGCAGGTTATGGATCAGAGAGCCATATGTGCGACGACACCCTGCTGTGAGGAGGAGTGTAAAGGGACACGGAGGTCAGACTCTTCTGTTCCAAAGAGCCGTCTGCAGCAGAGAGCAGAGGATCGCCATCACGCTGAGCTCCTTAAACTGCGAGTCCATATTTAAAGCGGTCATGGTCCCACAAGAGGACAGCTTAGCCCGAACCAGCCTCATAGATCCATGGCGCATTAAGAAAACACCCAATTAAGCATTTGTATTTATGCATTGCAGAAACTGTAATCCCTTCAATTATTAAAAATATACTACGTCTACAGTTATGGTTTTTGCAGAACTGCAGTTTTATGAAGTCCTTTCATTGAAATGGATGCTGCAGGGACATTGTAGACACAACACAAAACACTGACATGTCTGAGCAACCTAGAAACTCGGCTAGAGTTCAGTGAAAGCATGATTTTGCCAGTGCATGCTTGAGTACACACATATGCAGATATTGTTGGCTTCAAAGAGTCACATCTCCAACTTCATCCCTGAAACACATAACTTGCATCCCCTCATGAGGGTTTTACCCCTTCAAACAGGGACACAGTACATACACACTCAGCTCAGCCTGACAGCCTTGTGAAGTCGAAACCACAGAAGCCAGAGGGAAATAACAATAGGTGTAACTGTAGCTGTGGGACTCCTTTTTTAAACGCTGTAAACTTGCAGCGGCAGTGTGGTTTGGGAGAAGCAGGGCTGGTTAAATGAGTTTGTGAGAGAGCTGCAATGCTCATTTGGCACAAAAGCTGTCAGGGGAGATGGAGTAAACGCTAGCTGTCATCACAGAACAAGAATCCTGTCGACTACAAGTGAGGCAAGAATAAGAAAAATGAAACAATGTGTCGCCACACTTGATTTAGAAAATCAATATATACGCACAAACACTCCTCGAGAGTCTCTGCACTGAGCCCACCTGATAATAGCGAACATGGAGTTGAAGTTCTTGCACTCTCTGCAGTGCAGGGCGATCTTGATGAAGTGTTTGATGGTCTTCATCCTCTTCAGGGCGTTGGGCTCCTTTAGGATCTCTGTGGCGACCCAGAAGGTCTCCTGGTTTATCACCTCCTCAAACTGTTTCAGATTACCGCTTCCCACTGAGGAGTCCAGTTTAAACAAGTCGTCCACGTACCTGGGAAATATGACAGAGGAAGTTAAAATCAAAACTCTTCTGCAGTACAACCACAGTTTCTCAATTTCATGATGTTTGTTTTTGAAAAATGTCCTTAGAAATAGAGTTATTACAGACTTTTTAAAGCTGCGATGAGCCAATAAAGACGTTTAACGAGTACATACTCTGTGGACTCGATGTTCCTGAAGAGCTCGAAGTCTCTCATGGAGAGCTGGGCAGCGACCTCCATGGTGCTGAGCTGCAGCAGAGAGATTTGACTCTCTCTGAGGAGGTCTTGCGCATCCTCGTCTGAACATAACGTCTCCGTCTCCATGTTGTTCTTCAGGTAGTACCTATGGGGAGCAGGAGAGAGGGAAAGAGGACTGAATTTTGGACTATTAAGTGAAAAAACTACAGAGGAAAAGCTTATTTTATATCTGGTCCTGCTGCAGAGACTAATTAAGGCAGCATTGAAGGCATTAAGCAACTATATTTGTACTTTTTTCCTAAAAAGTTATCTAAAAAGTGTATAATATTTGATAAAACCCCATGAGTGCCTGCAAAAAAAAAACCAACAAAAAGAGAAGAGGAATAATTATGTCTAAGCCTTTGAGTCTAAAGATTGGGAGGGGGGATTAAACTGACAATAATTACAAAGAGTACAGGGTATGCAGGATGTAAAATACTTTAAAAGTGACATCATCCGTGTGTATTTTTAGAGCGGTCGGTGTTAGATCTGCAGTATCCTCAGATGCTTTAATCAAGGCTGCAGAGGCAGACAGGTGGGTGGACAGCATCCAGTTTTTCAGCCAGCTGTAACTTTTGGCTCATGTTAAATAAACCCAGATAAATCTCATGGGAGCTCCCCTCTTTCACGTTGCATCTCAAAGAGGCACATTTCCCGTCTGAAACTTAAGATTAGTTTGAGGAAACTAAAGAAATACTGTGGTATTGATAGATTAGGGCTATATTTTAGCTTGTGGTGGCAGAGAGGGACCGAGTGAGAGATGAGCGCTCAGCAATAGAGAGGTGAGAGAGACGACAGGTGCTGGGAGGAAAAGATGATGATCTCCAACAGTTTTCTGGGAGAGCTTCCAGCAGCAGGCCATCTCTCTTACCTTGTTATGTGCCTCTGTGTTTGTAAATCTAAAACCCCCGACCCCCACTTTCACGCTAATGGAGCTGTAATGTGGTCATCTAGGATTATGCACCTCAGTGCCCTGCAGCCCCCAGGGGCAAAGTGTTCTGGCATGGATATGACTCTAAATCGCCAGAAGAGCTGGAGTGAAGAAAAACTATATAGAGAGGTGAGGTGAGAAGATAAAAGCGGAATTTACACTAAGATAACGCACAAGACCTATTTCATACACGCTGTGTTTACAGATTTAGATCTGAGTCAATCTAAAAACCTGTAACTTCCTGGAATTTGCAGAAATTGTGAGGAGAGGAGAGACAAAACAGGACACAAAAAGGAGACAAGATAAGAGAAGGAGAAGATTGAAGACATAAAAGGAGAAGAGGAAATGGGGGTAAAGGAGAGGAGAAGACAAAAGGAGACGAAGTTGTAAGTAAAAGGGAGAAAAGAAGAGATGAGTAGAGAAGAGGAGTAAAAAAGGAGACAAGGAGAGTGGATGGAAAAGGAGACAAGGAGAGTGGATGGAAAAGGAGAGGAGAGGAGAGGAGAGGAGAGGAGAGAATTGGAGACCTTTCACCAATCTTCCCTGCTCAATGCCCTAAAATCAGTCAAACTTGTATCAATAAACGAAAAAAAAATGAAACAAACAATAAATAAATGAACACCCAAAACGCAGACGATCCTACACATATAGAGAGGAGACTAAATAAATGATGGACTAACTACATTATATCGAGCCGGGCGAGGGGACGTCACTGGAACCAAGCCACTGTAAATGGCCTTCGGTGGTTTGTGGAGGTGTGTGTGTGTGTGTTTATGCTGAGTATAGGATCTGCTGGCTGCATCTATATGTATTTTGGCTGTGTAAACACAGCCTGCTATTGGCTCGTCCCGTCCCCTGTTAGACCTGCTGTCCATCATCAGCTGCAGAGGTAGAGATGGGAGAGGCGTGATACAGAGAAAGAGACACACAGAGACATTTATCTACTGCTGCTGATAAATACGACTACTGCATACTGTGCTGAAACACATATATGTGCCTTCTGCTGACACTGCTGCAAAGACACTATATGTATATATTTAAAAAGATGCCAAAGTGGATTGTCAGTCATGTCATGTAACGTTTACCTCAGTATACATATAAAGAAAAGAGGAAAAGAGAGGAATAACCATTACAAAGAGGTGCTATCTATATGTATTGCTTGTTCATATTTTCCACCTATATCTCACAGAATTGCATTTGCTCCCTGCTGCAGCTCAGCAAGCCATAAAAAAACACAGGGAAGGTGTTACCACGAGTGTCCTCTAAGTGAGTGGGTGTGTCTCTGAATGTGTGTGACTTTCTTGGCAAGAGTTTGCATGTAAAGATGCATAAAAGGACTCTGTGAATGCAAATATGCAGGGGGTGTGTAAACACAGCATTTGCATGTCTATACTGTTAAAGACGCGTGACTGTGTATAAGAGGCCGACTGTCTGCATCTATATCCTCACATGTGCCTGTGTGTGCATTTAAGTGTGTGTATGAATAATTCCAGACGTGCCATGCTGTCTGCCGAGGCCTCCGCCCCTGACAGAGGATGAAATATTCATGCTAACCTAGTTGGGAGAGGACTGATGGGGGACCACAGGAGAAGAGGAGAGAGGGAGAAAGGCTGTGAAAAACGGACGGAAAAGCCAGTTTGAAGCAGACTTTACGGCTGCAGTCCAATTATCCTTCATGTCCTGCTAACTTTCATCTTATAAGGGAATGTGTCTGGCGTCAAGACGATAGAGTGATGGGGGGAAAAATACTGGCCATGGTGCAAAAAAACACACACAAAGGCTAAGTGTCTTTACTTTGGAGCCCTACCTGAGTAACATGAATTTCAGGTTAGAAACAAACTAATTCAGCATCCCTGAACCTTTGGATTTGTAAAATATCACTTGATCAGCTTCATTTGCATTTCACTATGAATTGTTGTTTTTCTTTATTATTGGGATAAACTGCAGCTTGTGTTCTGCGCAGAGTAGCGACTAAAAATGTTTCGCAGGACTTTTAAGGGGGAGCACCACTTGATTTATCATTTCACTGAACTAGGACAGTGGGTCTGAATCCTGCTCCTCAGCACCTGGAGCCCCGCTGGCTTTTATTCCTTCCACTTACTCAGGAACTGATTTACACCACGGATATGCTAAGTGAGTTAACTACATCACAGAACAGTACCCTCACTGGGAACCACGGCTCCAGAAGGACTCAATCAATACATATGTACTGTACAAACTGTTGTATGATGTGAAGGCTGAAGCCGCTTTGTTAGTAGCAGTGAGGGAGAGATGTGGTATCGGCTCAAATTCTAGTACAGTACAAGGCTGGAAGTCTATTTCCAGAATGAAGCTCACAGCGCCTTTACAAAGTACTGAACACTGTGTGGCCTTGCGTAATTTGAACCAACTCAGAAATAATTTGAAAAAGGAAAAGAAGGAAAAGCTCCCATGTCTCAGGATTCCGGGCTTTGAGTCCAAGCACAGCGGGTCTTGTCTTTGGTTTAGTCATTCACATAGGTCTATATAAATTCTCAAATTGTCTGTTCCGCTTCCAGCTGCTTTTTGTCCAAGATTCCCACAGTGGATCTGCCGTAAATACATGTCCGCGCCTTTTTTTCCATGACCAATATGCTTCCCTAAGCATCAAATATTTTTGCTCTCTGGTTTATTAAAGTATTCTTGTCCGCTGCCTTGTGTACAAGTCCCCAGTATTAGATGTTCCAGTGTAACACTTGTGTTCCCTACCTGCCGTTGAGCTGAATCCGATCAGCCAGTTTGGAGAGCTGGTCGGGCAGGCGGCGCTGTTTTATGACTCCCTCCGGGCTAACTGATACCTCACACAGGGAGTAGGTCTCTGGTGCTGCGAGGAGGCCGAACTCATTGACAGTGTGGGTGACCACATCCTTGGCAGTGGTGTCCTTACTGATAATGATGTAGCAGCTCTGCTGGTCCGCCTTGAACACCCGAATCACCTGGTCTGGGATGTCTGGAAGAGGAAAAGAAGAAAAGAGGAGAGCTGTTAGTGAGCAATTAGAGTTGGATCCGTTACAGCATGTGGAAGACAATATGCCAATACTGCACTAAAACTAAATGTAATGAAATCTATGTCACAATAAAACAGTAATCTAAAAGCAGTTTTGCAATTTTTGGCGTTTATCTTCTGTCTGAGTAATGCACCAATAATGTGATCATTATGAAATGTGCCCTGTGCCAGTAATGGAAGAAAAGCTATCAGGTTATGGTTTCCATATTTTATTTTTATTTCATTATCGAGGGATTCAGGTGACAAGACTTATGCCCTTTACTCTGACCACATTTGCTGAGCCAGCTACTCTCCTGCCAAAATGACTTTGGTGTGAGACCAAATGGGCAAAGGGTCAAGAGAGTTTATAGTGTTACAGTAACCTAAATGTAGAATTAAATGGCAATGCTAAATGACTTTTAAGACCATTTTCTAATAGACAATGGTGCCACACATGGCTGTGGGGATACTGATCTTCCTGCTGGAGAATTTGTACATTCTTACATTAACTACTGTAACAGTAATGACACTTTTTATACTAGAGGCTTCTACATGGTCGCAGCCAGCAGGATATATACATACAGTGAAAAACACATAAAGTAAGTCATTAACTCTCTGGATATGTGCACACATGGCATGATCAAAGTCACATCTTTCATCTTTCAAAGTAAACATGTACACTGCAGCCTTTTAAAGCCTTAAATAAAGCTTGAGCAAGACAATGATGAGACAAAGCAGGAGTGTCGAGGATATTCACTCCAGTGTTCAACTTGGATACCTACACATGATTTTTTTTAACTTTCTTTTGGATTTGTGACCTGTCATTGTTTTGTTTTTTAGTGCAACATAAAAATTACATTTTGATTCATAAATGTCTTAATCTATTCCTGTCACCTGCTTCACACATTATTATTGGAAATCCTTAGCCATGACAGCAGCGTCATTTAGATTACAAAAGACCTGCAGATGTACAATAGAAGAAAAAAAATACAAATAATCATTCTAATTTGAATTATTACCTAAACCACATTATGTAACATACCATCAATTTAATCATTCATTAAAAAAACAATATTTCTCCATAATCTTTTATGATTACTCAGTTTTTCCATGTCAGCTGGCATACTGTATTGGTGTTTAATTAAGTAGAGACTCTATTCAGTAGTAAGAGGCCAAAATAAAAGCTTGAATGTTAGTACTGATGCTGCAGCAGCTGCACGCGACTCACAGGGTGCAATGTGCGTTAAATAATGGAAATATTCCCCCTGAGTGAAATACTGCATTAAAGATCTGTGAGTTTGAGTAAGGAAGAGGGTACGGCCCATTAGCCACAGGCACACAAAGAGCTTTAAAACAATGAGTCATGAACGCTGCATGGTGACAAGTGGAGAGAGAGTCCAACAGACCAGATGAAGCTGTCATGAAGCTGCAGCGTGTGGCTGTATTATATGTGGTTTAGTTCCATAACATTAACTGGAAATGGAGCACACAAAGAGACCAAAAAAGGTGTGTTTGACTGATGAGATTGTTCACAAATCAGAGAATGGCTAAGCAGAGACACAAAGTCATTACCTGTACCTTTATTAACATGGATCTCTGATCTGTCTCGGATCTTTAGGTGTGTGTGGGGGGTTTAGATGACAATAGCTGAAGTAGCAGCAGCAGCGGCACAATAAGCAGAAACAAATTGCTGAAGGCAAAGCCAATAACAATAACATTTGAGTGAGTGTTCATCATCAATCACCTCGGCTTGTTTAAAGAGAAGTGTGTGTGTACAGGATTCATTGTATTTCAATATCTGTGACGTATAAATGAAAGCAGTGAGCAGCATTTGAGGGAAGTTGCATCAGTCTGGAAGAATCCTCCAGTATGTGCATACAACCTACGTGTTACTGTTGCTTTCGGTTTCAGGGATTTACTCTTTTAAAAAAAAACATTCTCCTCCATTAAGAGCCATTTTCTCATTTGAGTTTATCTATACGAGCCCTAGTTTTACACTCATTTCAGCTAATGGATTATTTATGTACATTGTACATGTTTGCATTGAGTGATATTTAAAGTGTTTCACTCTCTAAGCATCCAGATGTTTTCCTGCTTTGTATAATGTGTGATTTTTACTGTCTGTCTTTTTCTGTTTTGCACTTAAGGGCTCCTGGAATAATGGACATATTGATGTTTTTGATGTTGGAGGTCATTCTAGGTTATAAATGACCTCTGTATGGACTGTGAGCTTATTGATTCTGACCACATGACATATGCACTAAATATGACAACTCAAATGATTGCTGAGTTTTAGAAGAAGACATTATGTGCATGGGAGGAATACGTGTGTAGCTCCTGGTTTCCTATGTTGCTGCAGTAGCACAGCTCCTCTCTGTTTATGTGCAGCAGGGCGGTGATGGTGGGCCGAGTGGAAGCTAAACGCTTTGTGTCTCATTAGCTGTGATTTGTGATTAGAGTGTGGGAGGCTCTTGGCTAAATAGTGGGCTATCATATCCGGGGGGCTTAATCATGCTTAATCCTCTGGACGAGCTGCGACCTGACCTGCACACAGGAGGACAATCGCTGCCCAGCCAGCCAAACATCCAATCAATTATCATCTTTAATAAGGTATCATTCATTTTCATCAACACTGGAGAATTTATTCATGGCCTGAAGCCAAAGAGAATTTCTACACAGGGGGAAAAAAAAGTCTTCTTGGGTTTTTGCGAACGCAGCACTAAAGAGAGGCTACACACTTCCCACAAGCCTCCGTCTCCTCCTCCACCTCTCGCCCTCCTTTCTACTGTTTGCCAAAGCTTTTCCCAGTCACTCCATCATACAGGCGGAAGTCATAAATCACACGTGAGAGCGTACGGAGCAGAAGCAGAGGCTTGAGAGGAGAGTACAGCAGAGTATCCTGGATTTAACACCAGGGCTCTGATGAATAAACACAATTGGAAAAAAATGTAATCTTAATGTACATGTGAGGAGAATGTTTTTTATCCTCTGAAGCTGTAGCCTTAAAGAATACAGCTGGTGTTACTTTATGTTTATATTCCCAATCTCCCTGAAACCAAACAATGCAAGTCTTGTGTCTGTAGACACTATTTATGCCTTGCTATGTGATTTTCCTTCAGTATAAAAACTCAGAATAAATCCATATGGTCCCATTAGGTGCCTTGTTCTTTAATACTTGATTTTGTTATAGCGGCTGCAGGGGAGTGCTGGTGGCTGTGTTTGATTGACAGCAGCCTGCAGGTTTAGCAGGGGAACGAGAGACAAAGTAAACAAACTTGGCCTGCAGCTTACAAGCAATGGGGAGGCAAAAAGGAGTAAGCATTGGCATCAAGATTAAGGAGCACAGCATCTAACTGGACCATAGTTACATTTGCACATGTTTAGATACTATTTAATGTGCTGCAGCTGAGCATCTAATCAACTGTCTAGCCTGCAAACTACTAAATTCCAGTGCATTTTTCTCAAGTGAATGATATGTGTCTGGCTTTTGGTGATTTGATTGGCTGTATTGGAATCAGTTCTCCATCTGTTTAGATGGACAATAATTCCAATGATTTATTGCAAAGAAAGGAAATGTCACACCATGAGAAATGTTACTGAAACGGTATCAAACTGTGGCCTTAAAAGTGCGTATACTTACAGTACAGTCCCAGGGCTTGGCAAGCAGAGAGGAGAAAGAGAAAACACAGTGAATATGAAGGAAAGAAAGAGTGTGGGAGTAGTTCAAAGAGACATAGTGCCTGGAAACATCATGACAGAAGTAAAATAGAAAGACCAGTTGAGTTTCTACTATAGCCTTAATCTGTTCATGGGAAACCAGAGGGGCTGAATGTGACTCATCATAACTACACTGCAACATCTGTTTAAAATCACAGCAAGAGAGAAAAGTACAGAAGAAACAGTAGGAGATGATAAAGAAACTGAGTGGATAGAAAGAAAGAGAGACAATATGAGGATCTGGGAGTAAAACTACTGACATACTGAATATGCACATCACTAGAACATGTGGTCACTTTGCAAACATGAGACAACATGTAAACAGCAGCCACTGAAGACATGCTTCTGCTGCACGTCTGCCTCTAAAATAAGATTGACCTCCACCTCTCTAACTGTTTCAGCTTTAGTTGTTTGACGTGAGGATGTAGGAGTATCATCAAGTGAGTCACAT
The DNA here is from genome assembly GCA_903364295.1 of Serranus cabrilla. Classification (NCBI taxonomy): domain Eukaryota; kingdom Metazoa; phylum Chordata; class Actinopteri; order Perciformes; family Serranidae; genus Serranus; species Serranus cabrilla. The sequence goes on from CAFUXE010000618.1 coordinate 125,012, forward strand.
GTCGGGCAAATATCCGGTCGAACAGGGCTGCAACTACAGACTATTTTCATTATCATTATCTGTTGTTTGTTTGTTCAGTCCATGAAGGGTTAAGAAACGTAAATAATCCCCCTCACAATGTTCCAGAGCTCAAGGGAATCTCAGCAAAGTGCTTGTTTTCTTCCCAGTCAATAGTCCAAAACCCAATATAATCAATTTAAAGTTATATAGGACAGAAAAAATACCAAATTAACATATTTTAGAAACTCAAACGAGAGAATCTTTGCTTGACAAACAATTTAAATGACTCAAAACTGGCAACAACTGGTGTTGAAGCAAATTGGTAACTGTCTATTACAGTGACACCAGATCAGTAATACAGGGGTTTACCTTTATAAAATGGCTACAAAATCAGAATTGCACAGATGATGCAATGACGTAATCTAAAAGACTTCATCCTAACAAAACCCAACCCAATAACAAGAAGTGCATTAAAGCAACCCAGGAACTGTCTAAAATCAGTAATAATAAACTAACACATGAAGATTTTACATTGATGAATTTGCTAATGTAATTACAGGCGGGACTTTGGTGACATTACAAGCCTTGTTGAGCATCTGGAACAGGGTTTTTTGTGAGACAGGGCTGTTCTCCCCTCTACTATTAAATCTAATGAGAAGCCAAAGGACTGAAGGAAACTTGATCCAATGGCGAATGATTAATGAGGCACAGTTGGTGTGTGTTTGTGCCCAAGTACAACAAAACCACATGTGAGGCCCACAAAGTAGGGACATACTTGCAGGTGTGTGTATGTGTCTGAGTGTGTGTAGCTCATTGACAAATGGCTGGTGGAATAAATCAGGGCCATATCCACTCTCACTCTCTTTCACCTTTCCTCTTTCTCTTTCTTGTTCTCCCCTCTCTCGATATTTCATTCACACAAACACACATCAACACACACACACAAATCCCCAGGGAGTGCTCCATGTTAGTTTAAATAATTACGGCAGCAGAAACCCATCTGACAGGAAAGGAATGAATAAGACTTATAGTCCAGGAGGTTAATCTTTTTCAGACGGACACATTCTGACACAGCTCTGTGGCACTTCAAAAAGAAAGACCCCGGGGTGAGTGTGTGTGTGAGAGGATGTGTGTGTGCACCTATGCTAGAAAGCTCCAGTTGCTTGGAGAGAGTTTATGTGATCCTTTGTCAGCACAAGTGAGCATACGTGTTTCGTTTGCCTGTATTTCAAAAAACAAAGATAAAAGAGGAAAGACAGAAAGTTTTCTAAACAACCAAGTGTACACGACACTACGCTTCTCATATGGCTGCTTTCTGCCATTATGCTCAAGGATGACAGGTTGTCTGCACAGAGAATCTCACTGAGCAGTGACGCTCACTGTTCATTGAGGCCGAGGATACAAGTGAAGTGAATGTTTTGACTGAGACACCTGAAATGAAGCCATTAAGGTCACGAACAACTGTGAATAAGTGTAGTAAAAGTTTTTCTCCCCTTACATGTCAGGCACTTCCAGCTGTGTGGTGCACAAATACTAATATCATCTTATGTGTTGTAGCCACATGTTGTATTGAAGTGCCTTAAATCTGCATCCTTTCCAATCGCCCGAAGGGGGCGACTCCACTGGTTATAAAAAGAGGTCTGATTGTATTGAAGTCTATGAGAAAATGTACTTCTTACGTGATTTATTACCTCAGTAAACTTTTATGGTTTATGGTTTATGGTCTCAATCTCTAGTTTCAAGAACATTGTGGTCAAATTTAGAGTAAAAAAAAGCAGGGAATTTTTTTTGATAGCCAAAATCAGCATCCCAATTAATATCAGTTTGCATGAATCACTGATGCACCTAACTAACCAAACAAGCTCGATAGTGCCAGATGATAACATAGCACTTGCCATGCTGAGCTGGTAAACTGTGCAATTCCAGTTCAACCCTTTTGATCAAATAGTAATTTCTGGCTTGTGGCTTCAAAATGGTCCAGGCTGACCTCACAGTGGCTGCATACATCTTCTACACAGGCTTGTGGTTGTAAAAAGAAATGTGTTTGCATGAACGTACTTTGATTAGATCCTATGTTTCATGTTTGAGTCTATAGAAGATCTCATTAAAACAGATTATTCCACTAACCCTCATTCATAAGGAAAGCTGCAAAGAACGAAGCAGGACTAACATGGTTTCCTCTGGAACAATCTGAGGGATAAATCCTATGATTTCATGAGGTCAGCATTAGTTCTCACCTGCGGGGTTGGAGAAGTCGAGGACGCTGGTGGCCGGGTGCAGCAGGTCGGGGCTGCTGGATGACAAGTTTCCGGGGATGGGCATGATGGCCACGCTGTGACGACACTGCTTGGTACCCACAATGCTGTCGTCCTGAGACTGACCCATGCCACCATCACTGGAAAGAAAAGACAGGACAGCAAGGGAGAAAGGGGAAAGAAAAGAGAAAGGGTGCAGGGTGGAGTGGGGGAAAAGGACGGATGGTAAAAAATAAAAGGGTGTGAGGAAGAGAGAAAGAGGAAAATGTTATTTTCTCCATCAAATAATAGGTCTTAAATTGACTTTAGGCTTTTATTTTGCAGCAGTAGACATTATTTAAAAACAGCTTGGACGCTTTTTTCCCTTTATGTTATGAGTTTTAAGCACAAGTATTAGAATCAGTGCTTTTGCCTTCATTTTGAAAACACATAGGACTCATAACACTGTGGAAAAAAACACCAGGAGATTTAATCAAAATGTCTACTCTTGCAGAATGACAACACAAAACATCAATATCACTGTATTCGTCTTTTAATATGCAGCAGTGACACAGCTGAGATTCATCCACGAGGCGGTTTCATGAATGGCAGGAACTGATAAGGAGCATTCACGGATAGAGACACACAAGTTCACCAAACACACACACACACAAACATACACGGCACCAGACAAAGACACACAAACAAGATTGCAAACAGCAGAGCACTTATGAAAAGAAATGATAAGTAATGTAAGTTTTAGCACATTTATATGTGACTTAGTGGGTGTTTACATTTGCACCTTTGAGTCCATGTGTTGCTATAAGCCCTCTGCTCCCCCGCGTGTGTCCACAAGTTGGCCACAGTACGAAGCAAAACCAGACTTGGGAGGCCGGTGTTTTTCTACCTGGCTCCTCAGCTGCGCTTAGGGATATGCAAACATCAACCTTTACATTACCGGCCTCATTAGACTAACTGGATCTGAATACATGTGCTGGAAATGGCAGCTCTTTTGAGACAAACCCATAGACGGACAGGTTGGGTATTGTGGCTTTGAAAAGCCTTGTTTTGAATGACAAATGAAGGTTGAATAAACCTTTCTTAAGTATTTACAGTAGCTTTCAATTCCCATGCTTCAAATAAGGTACATTTATATTAAATTAGACTGAAAATAAGAAAAATGGAAGTAATATTTTCTGATATCGGGACTCAAAGGCTGTGCTGTTTTATTGATGTTAATCACACATGGCACTCATTTCAACATGTTGTCACTGCATGTTGGAGTCGCACTCTATAATTGAGTGTCTGAGACAGAGAGTTCATCTGGGCCTGCCTGCATACTAATTGTAGCTTCCCTGTGTGTGTCTGTACAGTGTGTACTGAACGGTGCAGTAATGCAGGGCTTCCACTAGCACAGCTGAGTGCTGCTGCAGCAGAGCCTCCGCAATCTTCAAGTCACTGGTCGATGTATCGCACCGACATGATGGTAGAAACAGACATGAGCAGAATAAGACAGGCAGAAAAAGGAAAAGACATAAATAATAGGTAGATTTGATCACTTGGAGGGTGTTGAAAAAGGGAGAAAAGGACAAAGGAGATTCGGTGGAGTTGAGACGGATAAGAATAGCATGGGGCTCAAATAAGACCAGACTGACGTTGAGATCTTGACGTTTGATATGAACACAATTTCACAAATACAGGGTGATGACAGACATAATTATACCTGTGTTTTGAACCGTACTTACTCTAATGATAGAGTTTAAAGGATTTAGTTCATTAAATATGACATAGACGAGATGTCTTGCATAGAAAAAGCATAAAAGCTCATTTCTTTATGTTTATATTAATTTATCTGATTTACATTAAAAAAACATCTTAACACTGTAATTAAACCAAGGTCTCCTTGATATCTTCTGCAACATCTCTGCAGACTGCAGGTCATTTGGCTGAAAAACAAAACACCTAAACAAATTCAATTGGAGAGAAATGAAAGGAGGAACACCTTGACTTTGTGGAAAATTGGGATCCACAAGTTAAAAGGAATTTGCACGAAATCTTCAAGCGCAGCCCTCTAGTAGTGCTGCTGAAGGTCAGTGTGTGCTGTGTGTGAGTGTGTGTGTAAGTGTGGCAGCCTGCTGTGTGCAGGTCTGCAGATGGATATTGAATCAAATGGTCGGAGGAGGATGGGGAGTTACACAAGAGATCTTACCCAAATAGGCCCCTGAAGCAGCGGAGACAAACGGGGAGAGAGACGACATTGAAAAGCGTGAAAAAATAAAATAAAATAAAAGCAAAACAAAACAAAAAACAGAAGCACAGCTCTGCTGAAGTGATTCAGCGATACAAGTGAAGCAGAGCAGCAAGGCCTCTCTTCTCTTACACAAACAACGCAAACACACATGTAGGCTGACAGAATATACAATAACCAGAGTGTGGACATGCTGACAGATTTGCTGAGTTTAAAAAGCAGAAAAATGTCAGAGGCAGTTTCATAAAGCCAGCATAGACAGGAAACATCACAGGAAATTGCAAGATTCATGAGGAACCTTGAACCTCATTCACAAAAAGAACTCATGTTAGAAGCACATATAGTAAAGATTACATTTAAGAAGAAAGTAAAGAAAGTAAGAAAGTAAAATCTGAAATCTGAATTATAAACCATGAGTTTGACCACATACTTAACAGTGCACAAAAAAACAAGACAGAACACTAAACCTAAGTGCTGTGACAACAACCTATTTGAAGGAATACAGACAGAGCCTCTCTAACTACTGTCCAGGCAGGTTTATAGGTGTAGCACAATAACAATTCCGTGAACCGTTCTCCATTACGGTGGAGCAGAAGCAGTGCAGTGAGCCTGCAGTAAAATATGGACGTCTCGTGCGTTGCGATGCACAAACACTTAATAACACAATAGTTATAGAGACGGCATCGTGATTTAGTGCAGCTGCTGTATCGCAAGAAGTAGAGAGGCTGAAAATGGCATCATGGGACATGGGGTTACTGCTTAATCGTCATCTCATTAAATCACTGAGACTTCTTAGATAAAGTGACTAAAGGCTAAAACCTCTGTCTATTGCTTTCCAATCTGTGCAATGTAAATCACCTGGGCAGGTCAATATGGGATGTGTGTAAAGGTGCGTGCACAGGCTTGGACATGTTCATGTGGCAGAAAGACGGCTCATTTATTGCCAGCGTGTCCTTGTCATATAAAATCTTTGTCTGAAGTGGAGCGCAATGTCAGCCAAGAGCAGAACGAGGCAGCAGTAGTGACGCTGGAGATTATAAATAGTTAATCAAGATTATTTGCTTAAATGTACTTGCTAGGTGTTTAAGAAGGAGGCAAAAGCATTGAAAATGTAGCTATATCCTTGGTGGCTATTGTCCAAAGAGCATCCTATACCTTTTGTACACCCAGTAGACAAAATTGCCCCTGTCACATTTTCATCCTACATCAGGCTCTGATGAATCCTGATTGACCCAAACCACCCGTCTCATCTCCATCTCATCTCCAGTCCCTTTAATCAGCCATCAATTCCTTTGAACCAAAGAGCGGTTCAAATGGAGCCGACCAGCAAAATAAAAAGCAATGAAAGCTCTTGTTTGGTCGATAAATAGAACGCAGCGGAGAGCCTTTGGAAGCTGTGCACCGAGTCAGATCAATGGCCGTGTGATAGCGTGTTGCGTTATGAGACAGACACACAATCAGTTTTCATGGAAACTGTGTGGCTTTGTGGACATAATTACTGTGGTGCTGGAAGCTGACAGAGTGGAGACAGTGATGGAGGAGAGTGAGGGAGGGGATGTAGATATGACAGCATCTGTGCGAGTGTGTGTGAGTTGACGATGTGTGAGGGCCGTGCTGACGCTTGGCTCTGTAATTAACAGGGCGCGAGCAGCGTCTTCTCACTCACACACTGACACAGTATGGACTTTAATGAGTCCTGGAGAAGCATGAAATGATGAAATGAAATCAAGCCTGTATCAGCACGTTATGGGTGGAATATTGAATGTGTGCCTCCATCTGCACAATTGCTTTCAATTGCTCCAGATGCTGCAAATGCAACGGCTTGTTATGGACGACAACGACAATGGTTATATGATGATGAATATCATGATGATGCCTTTTACATTCTTGTGATTTGGCTGGAACAAATTGACATTACAGCAGCTGAAGATAAGTGAAAGAGTTGAAGGGGAATTGCATCTCAAACTCCAATTTTCCAGGCAATGTTCCTGTAACCACAGCTTGAAATGGGATGGACTTC
>CAFUXE010000618.1:135142-155391 GCA_903364295.1 Serranus cabrilla
CCGTGCACACATAAAACAGTCCAGAATAGATGAATAATATATACAGTTTTCACTTGGTACGGATTCTCTTCACTACAGCACAGACACACCTTAACATTCCCATCCCAGCCAACCTGACCTATCATGTCCACATTCACCCCAACACACACACACACACTTTAAATGCAGACACACATACAAATCCTGCGGTAAAACTTCTGCAATATTTCTCTCCAACTATATATAAATTTCCAATCCATCCACATACTGTACAAGCAATCAAAACCAGCCAATCACACACACAAACTCACCGTGTCCCGAAGGCTGTCCACATGGAACCACTCCAGCAGTTTCTTTCCAACCTCCATGGGATTTGACAGGAAGGTCCTGTAGGTGAGCAGGAAGTCCTCGATGTAGGTCGGGTCCACCACCGACGGTTCCTCCACCAGGTGCATGATCAGACGCTCCGGGGTTCCCTACAGTAGAAAATATATATAAACATACACACATTAGGATGGATGGAAGTATACAGTGCACACTACACACACATCTTAGATAGCTGAAATGACACGAGGGCAAACATAATCTATGCAGACACTCGCACGCACCCACAAGCACACTGAAGCACACACACACGCACATCCACACAGTGAAGGAAGCAGGCACAAGAGGACGTGTACGCACCAATTTGCATAAATTATGTGGACATAAATCACAAAAGTGACAAGGACATAAACTATAAAGATGAAGCTATTGAACTGGGAAGTCAGTCACCCATCAATAAAACAAAGATGTGCACACGCACACACAAGACAAACACAAAAATGAACAGACACAGCTCAGCACACTCAAGCTTGTGTTGCTTAGGTTGCTCAAGTCTTTTCTAAATATGTAAAAGACCAAGTATAAATGTATTATTGAAGACATTTTTAATTACTTTTAGTCAATCTTTTAATTTTTATTCATAAGTACCGGATCTACTGTTGTGGTTTCAGGGAGTTTGTTAATGTAATCAGAGCAGAGGTTTCTGGGGGAAACGATTCATTTTAAGGAGAACAGAAACTAGAAAGGCCTCCACTTTTGTCTGACACTTAAAGAACAAAGCCAAAAACAGAAGCGGAAATGCTAACACTTGTGAATTGACTCATCTCCACTGGATATGTTTTGGAAGCCCGCAGCCTTCCTCGGAGCAGTGGCCAAGAGAATCATTCAGGCCCATTATGGGATCGATACCTGGCTGCCTCTGGAGGCTCGGGGAAAGGATCAAAAGGCCTTGGAGCGCTCTGCAATGTAGCGTACAAGAAAATGCTCCGGCAAACACTAATAGTGCTAACGGTGTCTCTTAACGATCAACTTAGAACACCGAGCAGCTGCATTGATGTTTTTGCAAGATACTGTACGGGAGGGCATGGTTGATTCATAATGAGGCGCTACTTGAATCAATCCAGGGCATTTCAGTTCATTTAGTATATAGTAATGAACAGAAAAACAAAGGGTGATCTCATTTAACAAGGTAGTCATGTTAACCCCAGTTTAGCATGAGATTAAACATGCTTATCAGCCTGCTGGCATGAAGCTTAAGCTTGGACATAAACGCTGCGTCCTTTCCTGTCCCACCTTGTAAAGGATATGTTCTTGAACAAGGTTAAATGTATTTCTGCTCTTTATCTTGTCAGTTAACCAATGTTATGCCCCAGCCTCACTTGAACTTACATTTGAACCCTAAACCATACTGCATCCATACCTCTCCACCCACAATGCCTTGTGTTTTATAGAGGTACTAACAACGTGTTCATTTATTGATTTTTGTCAGAGTTCAGGGTCAGATACAGAGCAGAAACCTCTGGGACTAGAGGACTTTCAGCGGACACTTCAGAACAGCAAAATGCTTTCTTGAACACTTGAAACCATTTAAAAATCACCGACCTTGATGACGATGTGTCCCTTCCTGGTCCCGCTGCGGTCGAGCTCGCGGTGCTCCTTCACCATCACGATCTCCCCCTCCTCCTCCACCTTGTGCGTGTTCTTCTCCACATGGTTGAGGATGCGCCAGTAGTCCTCCTGGGCGACGCAGACGAACTGGTCGAGGATGACATGGGGAAAGCTGGTGAACTTGTAGTAGAGCAAAACACTGCTTGGCACCACGGTCGGGTACTCAAACAACAGCAGAGAAGAAGCATGAGGACGTGCAGGGAGAGGCATGGGAGGGAAGGTCCAACAACACTATATATCAATCTAACTAAACTTAATTAAATACGGCTCGATATAAACACACATAGGGGTCCAAAATCCTTCAACTAGCCATTTCGCAGTAGCATTCTTAGCATAACACTGCAGCTAAACTAACTTCCTATTATTCTCCCTGAACAGAGAGTGCCAAGCCATGACTCTTCACTACCCTACAGCGTCGCTGCGCTTCTCTCTACCAAATCATCAGTTTCTGCATTTGCTCGCTAAGCCCTACCTCTGCAACTTCCTTTGTATCTGAAGACAGGAAATGATGCGTCCAGCGGAGGAACTGGGCAGTGTGGACAGAGGGGCTGTTACCACAAGTACACGCAAGGCTTCTTTCACCTTTGTCAACTCATTCACATTACATTCCTGCTCTATATCGAGACTAGCTTCCTCTGAGAAGCCTGCACGGCTATTTGTAAACACGTCTGAGACACACACCGCTACATATGACAATGTGCACTGTGGTTTATATTTTAAAGAGTATACCAAAAGTAATGCTTTCATACCACACATACAAATGTCAATGTTTAGAATAAACGTCAGAATGGTCAAATTGAAAACCTCTGATTTTAAATGTGCCTTTATTTAGTTGAAGATGCAAACCTTTACATGTAAAAAAGAATTGTCTTTGATTGTCAAGATTACTAAAAATGCTCATCATAATGATCCAACTATGACTGTTTGGTTAACAATCGCAACATCAGATGTTCTGGATGACTAAACAAATACCATCACATTGAACCTGTGAATGTCAACGATCATTTAAGGATTTATTTTTATTATTTTTTTTACCTGGCAGTCGTCGCCCTTGGTGCGAACCTCTCCGTTCATGTACTGTTTGTCCAGTGAGGGTGAGATGCCAAAACTGTTGCCCATACAAAGAGTCTCCATTCTTCCTTCTGGATGGCTGATCTCCACCGCCCCGTTCAGGATAACGTACCACAGGTCCAGCTGCAGACAAGGACACAGTGACAACATCTTTAAAATCCTGAGCCCTTCAATATTACACACACAACCCTTTTTACAGCTACATAAATAAACTTTGCATCCATATATACTTTATATGTTAAAACTACCATTACATAAAAGCAAAAAACTATTGAGATGTTTGAATAAAGCTCAGGAAGTCTGTTATTCATGACGTCAACGCTCTAAAAAAACATCCTTGAAAAAAATCCTCAATCTGAATAAAGCGATTCATCTGATTCAATGAGCTAGTCTTTCTTTTATTAAAGCAACTTTCTTTAATGAATAAAACTCTTCAGTTTCGTTAGATTGCTGCAGAGCGCCACATTAATACAGGTATGTGCCTGCAAACCGCAGTGAAATGCAGTGTTTGGAAGGGGCTATTTAGTTAGATAAACACATTATTACATCTTTTTACCTCTGGATATTACAAACTGGAGTTATTGAATATATTGAATTTTGAATTGATAAATGTTCAGAACACAGAGTCTCAGACAAATAAAAATAAATGAATGAATAGACGTGCAGAAAACAAAAAAGCTGTGCAGTTGGAATTCAAATATCAGTTTTATGAATGACGCTTTGCTTCTTTAATCTATTTAATTCAGCCGTAGTGTCATTGGCATCATTGGCATCACTCGTCAAACCTCAAACTTAAATAATTAGGTTTCAAACAGCACATTAGACATCACTGCAATGTTCAAAAGTAGTGTTGCAAAAAAAAGAGCTATGCTGCTGCCCGAGCATGACTGTTAAAGTGGCTATATTATTACTAAGTGACATTTGTCATAATGTGAGCATGATGTGCATTGTGTGAGGTATGAGTATTGTGCTGAAGAGGTATTGTGTCTCTAGTGGTGGCTTTTGAAGTGGAAATGCTGGCAGGCATAATACAGCACGCCATTCATCCCGGGTGTGAGCGGATGGAGGGAGGGCGAAAGAGCCCGGGGCTCCCTCAGCAACTAGAACTGATATTTCCTCCTCATTGCCTTTTCATTCTCTCGCTGTTTCTCACCCTGCAAATCTCCAATTCTCTCAGTGCTTCTCTTCCTCCCAGTCAGACTCTCACTTATTTTTCAGCCATGATGAAATGGTAATAAGCAGGTTCAGGTTAGGTAATGAACCACGCACAGAATATATGGTACATGAAAGTCTTTGAATGGCTATTTTCACGCAGTTTGCATAAATCCAACACCTCTCATAGCATATATACTATAAACCTAAATCATGAATATTTATGGAACCCCTCAAAGATGTGTAAACTGTTATTTTTCACGTTGATATTCTTCAAATAAAATGGTCAGCTGAGAAACTTTACTTGGTGTCACCTCCTTTTTTTCTCAATTTTCTCCTTCTTTCTTTCCTCTGAATCACTTCTGAATTTACTTCTGTTTGAACACTTCAGATGCTTTTTTCTCTTCGTTTTCCTCCCTCGCTCACTAAGCAGAGCTGTGCTCATTTGTGAGAGGAGCCAAGTGCTTCTCTTTGACCTTCAACATGAGTCCACAGAGAGATGCAGAGTGGATGAGACCTGTCCATCAACAGGCTGGAAACGGACGGTATAGACACACAGACAGCCATACGATGCGCACTGCCTGTGCGTGTGTGTATGTATGTGTGTGTGTGTGCTATAGTCCTGCTGACGTGGATTCCCTTTCCTCCTGGAGCTCGGCGGCTGGCAGTTCATAGCCATTTATCACCCTGTCGGTTCTAATGCTGCTGTGTGTAACCAAACAGCCATGACAGAGCTCCCGATTCTCAAGCATGTAACTTAATTAATTAGCTGTGTAGCAGCGCAGGTGATTGACGGGGCTTTTACTCTGCAGTGACTTTGCACATTCCAGTTTCTGTAGAAGAATTAGCTTTGGACTGGAAGACGGCGAGGACGCATTTGTGTGTACGCAGAGATTGTCAGCACCTGTATGTGCGTTTGATAACCTTTGACTGTTAATTGATGCTTGCCTACTGTGACTTCCTTCTTGCTTGTGTGTTTTGAATTACTTCTTGAAACTTTCAAGAACTTGAAACCAATCGTTTTGCAGGCCAAGTACAGACACATTTAAGATGCTTTAACTGTAATCATATTGACCCAATTAAAAAATGTATTCTGACTGAATAAAGATAAACGCCCATATAATTGTTTAGGAAATGATGTAAAATTGTGTCAACAAAGCAAATATAATAAAGCACAAAACATATTTTGCATATTACCTTGCTAGTGATTAATCACACAGTGGGAAATATGGGAAAATAATAAGTAATTACGGCATAAGAAATTTTGCTGATAGCTCATTAAGCCTCCAACTGAGAACATTTATTTCAGGACTTGTATAGGTTAAACATCTGTGTGTACTATTCATACCTCCTGTTTGTCGTGCAGGATGACGGTGCCCGCCTGCTCCACCACCTCAAACACCATGACGCTGCACAAGTCCCTCCGCACAGACATGGTCATGTTGGCAAATGCAGGCAGCTGGTGCATGAACTCCAGTAGTTGCTCTATTTGGAACAAAAAGGATGAAGGGGAGAGAAGAAAGCCATTTAATAGAAAGAAAAAACTGTGAACACAAATAGGAAAACACGTAGAGAGCGCGTATCGATACAACAATGTAATACAAAAGCAAAGAAATGCTTCTCAGGTGTGCTGGTAAAACACTCATTGATTTCCCCACTGACAAACAGCAGCATTTCTAAAGCAAAGTATGGACTTTTAAATAGTCCCTCTTCTGCAGGAAACCCTTTCTCACATCCATCACCGAGCCAGCGTCAATTCAGGTACAAAGAAAGGAAGTTTCAGAAAATGTGAAAATGTTAAAATTGCGGTGTCAAGGCTTTTGCGAAGACAGTAATGTTGGAAAACATTAACATTTTTCATCTTATATCTGACTGTGTATCTATTTTGCTCAAATTCCTAACAACTTGTACCTTTCATAAATCAAACTGTACATCTAAATAACAGCACTGTTCTTGGCCAGGACCCGTGCATACCATCAGTGATTAAGACCTCCATGCTTAATGAGAAGCGTTCACACCGTGTTCCTTCCTTCCCTGCAGTAGCGTCTACCTGCTCTGTTCTGTGGCTGAGAACACAGTGACCCAGCTCCAGCCTGCACACTATGCAGCCTGGCTAAGTAGTTCCCTTTCTAGTCCCCCTGCTGTTATCGCCTCATTCATTTCCTCTCTTTTCTTCTTTCATTTGGTCATTAAAAAACCTGGTGGCTGTATTTTAAGTCATTGTTAGTGTTTATAAACAGTTTAAACAGTGCATACTGCCAGATGGCTGAAAGTTTGTCAGATGGAAAAAAACAGAATCACATAGTTAGTATATTTAAAGTATAAAGAGTAGAAACTATCTTGATCTGTTAAGCTAATAAGAATATAGCTAGAAGAGGCAATGTTTGTGTTCATCAGACTAAAGGCTCATGTAACCATAGTAACCGGGCAAAACTGATCAATAATGAGCTTAACCAACTAATAAAGAAATCCATATCATCATAAGGTTGTTCTGATTATAGATGTATTGATGACAGTATTCATTATTCACTACTGGTTCCCAACTATTTTGACTTGATCCCTTAAACTGAATCCATGTCTCCATGCCAGCAAACACATTAGTTGCATATGTTTATTGGTTCTGACTGTTAAATCTAATTCACATTGGCGAAAGAAGAGAGAATTCCTGCACACTGTCCTTTACTTGCAATAAACTTTTATGAAGTACAACATTTCGGTACTTAATTTTATAGGTCTTCCCTCTGAGAGTGTTTAATTTGAATATTTTTTAGAGGGCAGAAAATGTACTGTACAATTATCCAGTAATTATGAAGGCAATGGATAGAAAAAAAACCTGGGGAAAAAAACAGATTTGGCCGAAATTATTTTTTCTGCTCCACTAGTCTTTCAACCATCCTGCAGCTTCTTTTATTTATCAAGTGACCCTTCAGGTGAGTGTCAGCAGAAAATATCTCCGGCCATTTTATTTGGAAAGACATGCAGTGGCTTTGACTGAATTGGACCGTAAACGGAGATGGGAAATTAATCGCAATAAAAGTCAATTCTGACAAATGTTTTATATTTGCAACACTGAACTCAACTGAACTTTATTAATAAAGAAAAGCGTATCTATTTATCAATGTTTTTTCAAATATTTTGTGAAGCAGGGATGAACTTCCTCCCCTCAGCTCCTCCGTTTCTTTCCTCTGAATGAGCCGAGTGGGACCTGCCAGTGGTGAAGGCCACGAGAAGACCAGCCTCCCAGCAGGCACGCAGCAGGCCAGGCCTTTACAACTCCTCTCAGCTCTCTGATGTGGTCACCTTCTCCTTCAGGACCCCACTGGGTCCCACTAATGAGGTCGTCTCTCTGATTGCATGCTTATAAATACACACTGGAAGGGCACTGGTGTTTAGAAACCCCTGCGAGGGGTCTATTTGTGAAAGAGGCATTTATGTATCTCCTCTGCGCTTACTGAATGATGGATGCTGTCTGTGAGGGCTGTATGTCGTGGACATGAAGTCTAAAAATAGCCCTCAAGTGTATGAAGGGATGTTCGGGAACATACTGTACAAGGGCTTCATTTCATTACCATTAAGTCCATTTTATTCAAGTGTGAAGTGCGCTATTCAATAGTTGATTTCAGGCAAGCGAGAAATACATTTTCCAATCTATTTCTCATTTCTAAAACCGTTTAAAGTGAACGTTAAGACATACTGAGCAAGGACACATAGTTAGACTCACCAATGTCATCATCGTTGCGGTCAGCTGGGTCTTTTTCAAGACACTCTCGCACCAGGTCTCGGCCAAGAAGAGTGTCTGAGGCTCTCTCCAGGTCCTCATCTTCCTCCTCCTCTTCCTCACTGTCTACCGCCGCCTCTGGGAGGCCAGACAGGTCCACATCTCCCAGCTCGCTCTCTGTGGCCTGCAGCACAGACAGTGGAGAAGGCAGCACAGTGGTTGGTAACAATAAGGAGGAGTTAGGAAGAAGTCTGTGGTCACTTAACTTAAGGAAAAAATATTTTATGCCTTGCAGTATGAGCTAATGATACAAAAACTCTGCAGTTTTGCACTTTGGTATTCATGGTGGAGATTTGATTCAGAGCACCCCAAATTGAAAACATAACATGACAGTTAAGATGTCGGGACATTATATTAAATAATAGGGCTATGAAATAGGCACAAGACAAGACGGAGTTTAATGGAAAAAGGAGCCAAATTCAAAGTGATATTTTTTATTCACCAATTCTACCAATTATGTATGGAATCAACCAGCATCGAGATTTTGGATCAAACGAGTCCCTTCAGTGGAATGACATTAAAATTCATATAATTCTTAAGCTGTCAAATACCCGGCTAACTTAACAGCTCTATTCCATTCCCTCTTCATTCTAGGGGGATTTTCAGTGATATATCATCCACACAAAACATGAATAATAACCTTGGAATGAGCAGCTGTACCTGTGACCCTGAGCTAAAACTCAAAGTCCCCAACTAGGAAACAGAGGCAAACAGCCAAATATTTAAATCCAGCAGTAATAATTCATATTCAACCATATTTCCCCGGTGCGGGGCGGACAGATGGTTGGCAGAGTATGGCTCTAAAGGGGCATTGGGGCTTTCAGGTCAGGTGGGAATTGAACCATCAACCTAGAGGTGGAAAGAGGAGCTCCCCAATGGTGGTGGCAGCATTGCAGGCCATCTGTTGGCTCCTGCAGGTAGGCCTAACAACAGCTAACAAAATGTTGCCTAATTTTTCCCCGTTTATCTATTCTGAAAATGAATAATTTTGTAAAAAGACCAGGCAGAGAATTCCCTTCCTCCTCTAGCAATTGCCATGTTTAATTAGTAAAAAAGTAAGAGGAAAATTAAAATGGGTTGAACTGCCAATAAATGCTGTTTAAGGGACCAGTTTAATTTATAATTATTGTCTTTTAAAAGTTTCTGTTGAATATGTGCAGAAAAGGTTGAGCAAATGGTCGCATTCTGTTTAATTTACTTCGTCCCAACTTTTAAAAAAAATTGGTGTTAGTATATTTGCCCATTACTGGGCAATAAGTGTTAACATACTTTATTTCAGTTCCTTGGTTTTTTTGCATGAAACAATGTCCATACACCTCTTTGAGGTGTTGACATGGAATAAAGAGAAAGTCTGAATTGGGGAAATTAACTTAGGCACCAAAACATCTGAATTTGGATGGTCGTTGATTTAGAAAAGTAGAATAAAGCTTGTAGGGAAAAGTTAATTTCCTGCCTCACACACTACTGGATGGACTCCGTTACCAACAAAGCAAAGGAGCTCATTGGCTCTTCAGAGATTTGGTACCTTGCCAAAGGGTTTTACTGCTTTCCCTGGAGGCAAGGGGATTAAGCTAACAGTCCATCCCAAGTTCAGGCACAGGTTCACTCCTGTTTTCATAAATTAGGTTGGACAAACTATTTAGAGGACTTTTCAAACACAGCAGCTACTCAGCCCTGCCCTGCTTAATATATAAGCAAGAAAAGAAATACTTTCCCATCCAAAATAAAATGTGAATCCAGATTTCCTTTTCTTTATCACGAATAATAAGTGGCTAACATAATCAAGGAGACATGTAATGATTTAATGAACTGGACTTTGTGGAGCAACATTCACATCCTTCCTGCCAGGAAGGATATAACCAAAAGAAGCTCAAAGGGAAATCACATATTCATCAACCTGCCTTAAAGCAGCAACCGCCTTTTTCTACAAGTTGTTCTGCAGTGTAAGAAATGTATTTTTCTTTTGCTTCACCTCTGATTTATTGAGTCTTGGAGGAAATTTGTCTCATGTATTCTTCAGTCCAACACTGTGCAGAACTAGACAAAAGCTTAAAGTGCAAGTGCACTTTTTTATAGTTCGCAACAGGAAAGAAAACTCCAAGACAAAAAACTGTTACAGCAGTTGTTAAAATTCTGCAAAAAAATGGCCTTGAATTAACAACTTTGTTGATAAACGGAGGCATTGAATTTGTGGGAAACACAGCGCTGCAAACACTGAAACAATAACACCTCGCCTTCCCTCTCACCCTCTGTCACTGACATATCTCTCAGTGCTTTTGAGAGCCCAGTTCATTCAGAATGCAGGATGTGCCCTTTCAATCCAATTCCCCTGGACTCAGACTGAGTTTGAGCGAGGAGGACATTTCCTAGAGACGAGGCACATCAGATCTGCCCGAGAACCTTCCCATTTCACAGTGCAGTGTCAGAATATGAGGGACGGGAGAAGAGAAAAAATGATGGAGGAATGCACAGAGGTTTGGGAAATAGCCAAGACATGAAAACACAGAAAAGAATATGAGAATAATGATAATAACAACAGAGAATAGAGTGTGACTGACAGGAGAGGGATGTAAAGAAGGGGAAGGGCAGAAGAGGAAGAGGCATGAGGGGTCACAAAGTTGGGGAGTAAAGAGAACGACTGTGAGGAGAGAGAGCGGGGAAAAAAAAAAGAGAAACCTATAACCAAAACAGTCTGTTGCCTTGACAGCTGAGGACCACGGCTGACTGGAGGGTCGGCGCTTTAAGACAGCTGTAAACAAACACGGGGCTGGGTCAGAGACGAGCTGATGGGATCGGATCCGTGTGATAAATATCTAATCTCAGGATGAAGAGATCAAGCCTCTGTGTTAAACGTCTGACCCGGGCTGGCCTGACTTACATCAATCTGTAACTGCTCGCAGACAGGCCAAGAAGGGAGGACAGGCTGTGGCAGATAAGGAGGTGAAAATATCTGAATTATGTCATTTCAGTCTGTTTGTTTGTTGCGAGTAGGTGCAATTCTCCTGACAGTGACAAATGGATTCCATTATTCAACAGCTCCTTGCACTATTACTTTTGAAGTAAGTAGTTTATGTTATATCTAGTGCCTTATCCTACCTGAGGGCACCACACGTGCCCACCTGAGGGATATTTCCAGACAATATAGAGCAATACATTAAAAAAAATCAGGATATTAGGATTGTTTGGTTAGCTCGCTGAAACAAATCTGCTCCTTAGTTTATTTCATTGATCACACCAGCTCATTAACTTAAGTCACTCATTACTTTGTACGATATGGACCTCACCAGTTCCACTGATGGATGTTAACAATCTGGTGTCAAATCGAAACCCTCTCATACCATACTTGCATGAAGAAACATGTACAAAGAACAAGGCACGGAGAGGAACAGTGAACAAAGAGACTGCGGCACAATGTGAAGAAGAGTAAGGGCTGACAGCTAATATTAAAAAGGTTCTCGGATTTATTACGGCTTCCCGTGTAAAGAGGGGAGATTAGGAGAGTTGAGGGATTAAAGTGATGAGATGACAGCCTTGTCATGTACCCTTTATGGATTATTGATTCGCAGCCATTTGAATACCCTACACTCACGAGAGGCATTTCATTCCAAAGCACACTGAGCTATTGAATGCTCAGAAATGTCACGTAAAGGTGAGGCTGATACAAGAGGAGAGAGTAAAATACAAAGACCTCCTGGTCTGGCAATAATGGGCTGCTTGTACGTTTAACATTTTACACTTTGTGCATTAAGATGGCTGATTGCAATAAATGCAGCCTCCGAATTGATGGATGAATCGATTGAATGACATTCAAATCAAGCATCAGTCAGGAGCATACCGGTCAGAGCCTCAATACAACAGATTTTGAATTAATTAATTTACATATAAAAGGACACAATCATCAATTTCAAAGGTCTATGTGTTTCCAGTGTTTCGAGTTTATGTAATGCTGAAATTTACTGATGTAACAAATCTCCTAAAGTTGTCCCATGCACAACAATTCCTGACATTCTTCTTTAGAGAAACCTGAATTGAGCATTAAGTCTGACATCATCTGCATACATGATTAACTGTACACTGTATGTCTGAATGTCTGAATGTCTTAATATAATAATAAGAAAACCTAATAACAACAGATGACTTAATGTGTCACTTATATTTAAAAAAAAAAAAATAGAGAAAGAAAATGTGCAAAATGCTGTCAGCCTTATGAATTACAGTAATTGGCTGAGGTCAAACTGTGGAAAGGGACAATAAATAAATAAATAAACTCTGCTAAATGTACTCTGAGGATACTACAGCATCCATACCTGCAGCACAGGTATAGACAGAGCTTAAAGGTTAGGTTAATTTCCTGCATGTGACCTTTCATCCGCAGTAGGTAGTACAGAGGGAGATGGATCACCAGGACGCTCAACCGATGCGCAATAATTAGCGAGATACTGAGGATTACAAGAAGGGAGGGTCGAGGGCTGACAGATATGCTACAGGTAGACAGAACTGGAGCAGTCAAGCTGGGGAAAATCACCAACAGTAAAACACTTCTGCCACGGACCAGATGTTGTCGCAGTGGGTAGTTGGACAGGCTATGATAGACAGAAGGGCTTTGTCACCGGAATGGATAGGCTTTATAATTTTTGTTTGTCAAAAAAAGTGGCAGGGGAGAAAAAAAGTTTATTTTGCATTCATCAAAAGCTCTTTCTGTTATATAACTGACTGTAAAAGTAAGAGAATATCCTAAAAATGTAAATATTAAACAAGAGGTAGCCACACAAACTGATTAGACATGATACTTCTGCAGCCTGAATTATCAATATTTTAGATTATATTTTTAACATAATAAAACATCACCTTAACTATGTACTACGGGGGAAAGAATATGGAAAATAAACTTCAATAAACTTAAAAAAAACCCACAAGGTTTTAAAAACTGCAGCTGAATTTGTCATCATTTAATGTTGCACAATCCTCCCAAAAATGTACAAGTAAGGTCAAATGACTTAGACAAGTAATGAAGTACCCACCTGGTAGATATCTGATAGGCTGCTACTCCCCGAGTCACTGGCGATGCTGCATCCTGATTGGCTGGGAGGCATGTGCATCACCTGCTGATGGGCGTGGTCTGTTAGGTGCATCTTATTGAGGTCAGCAGGAAGCTGTTCAGACAGACAGGAAATAGTAGAGAGACAGAAGGAGAGAGGGATATGAGTTCAACAGAAGCAAACATCTTAGTCTCATCTAACACACACACGCATAAACACACACAAGCACACACACACAACCCTGTTTCATCAGTCTGAAAGCTGGTTTGGCACCATTTGACACTCTGAGATAATAATTATTAGTATGAAGAGGATGGAGGTGAAGACACTTCTGACAGCTGTAAATTATGATCCAGTGCTGGAGCTTGATATGATTTCTGATGGACAGAGGAGGCGGGAGGCTAGTTTTATATTCACGCACTGACCTGAACACAGTGATAAAGCATTCAACTCTGGCTGTCTTATTAGGATAACCTGACATGCTTCCTTTAATGCAGACACTTTACGTGTTATATACTATGTGTGCACACTGAACAGACAAATATATAACTCAAAAACACTCCAAACTCATCCAAAGACTAACAAAAATGATCAGAAACACATACAAATACACCGCCATTTCCATTTGAACAATTAAATACAACAGCCGACTGCAACAAAATGAACAAAACAAATCTGTTCATGGTCAGTCGGTTTGTTTCCTTCAAGATAAGAAGAAAATTTGCACAAAGCAAAGTTTCAGCAAACAAAAATTCATTTGTTTCTCTTTTGTTATCACTTTTTCTGAAAATTGCACACTTGTTCTCAAATAGAGCCGTCAGATTCAGAAAGAGACAAAGTTGTCAGTCAAGCAGCCGACGGACTTTTAAAAACCAGTGAGTGGGAGGAGTTTTCCCATAACAGAAGACAACTTGTAAACTTTCACTGACAAAAAATAGACAGAGAACCAGTGAAAAACAGCTCAGCAGAACAATAATAATCATCTAAATTACTGTCACACAACTTCCCAGCATGCATCAAACCCTGAATGGCTGCTTTGTGTTTGTGTGCTGGTTAACAAATCAACATATCCCTGTGTGATCCTTTAGCTTCTCTTGATTAACAAACTGATTTACACCATCAATTACCTGGCTACTTTGTGAGGGAATTTTAGTGCTACTGTTAGCTGGATTTACATCTAGTGCATACAACAAACTCCCCACATGCACAGCACAGGACACCTCATTGTGTCGCACAAAACACTTCTCCCTTTAAGCAAATATACGGTCACCATAACAAGGCACCTCCTTTATCCAGTGTGTGCAAGCAGGTCAACCAAAGGTCGAGTCCTGGTTTTACTCTCAAATGTAGGTTTAGCATTAAATATTCAAAGTTTTCTCTACTGCAAATCAGTGAAAAATAACTGTTCTACTAAGCCCATGGAGATGAAAGGAGGTATTTCTACAAAGGCTACCGCTGCAAACAATATTTAGAAGACTGATTGAGGAGGTTAAAAATGGGATTGCCTGCAAAGCGAGGCAGCTGGGTTTCATCTCCACTTCCTGTGCAGGTGGACAAACGCACTCTCTGCTTGAGGAGAAAGCTGGACCTCTAATTCTCAAGTCTTACCAGTTTGGATCTTGGCAGTGTCAAGGTGAGAGAAGAAGTCCTCCTGCGGCACCGTGCAAACCTACAGCACACCTCCTCCATCGCCAGACAACGCTCGCCGCGTGAACACACACGTGAACACACTAACACTGGCACATGCAAAGCCAAACTGAAGCTTGGGAGCTAGCTGAGGCTGCGAGGAACCACCGTGCCAACATGCAATATTAAAGACGTGGAGTCTGGGGGTGCTGCCCCCTCAGTACTCTCTTCTAATAGGCCTGTTGTACTGTACGACCCCATCAGCACTTAACCCCCCACTCCCCTGTTCCACTAACCCACGGGGAAACACAGCAGCAAGGGGTGGAGTTCTACACGTTCAACAGCCTGTTCTTAATGTGTGGCATATTAAAGCACAACACTCAACTGTATGAATTCATACACACTGGATTTACACGCAAGCTTTATCCATTTGAAATGGTTTTCTTTGGGATCTGGCTTTCATGATTGTTTTAATAGTTTATTTGGACATTAAGATAATGTGAGGACCCCAGGAAGATCAGGCTACGGCAGAAGCTAATGGAAATCCAATAAAATAAACAAATAAAATCCCCATTTACCACATAGTGCACTACAATTACACTACAGCTCGACACATCACCAGAGTGGAGCTGCCAGCCATGGAGGATCTCTACACCCAGCAGTGTAGGAAGAAGGCTCATCAACTGTTTCACACCTCTGCATTTTATATATGCATTTATACGAAACATTAACCAGATTCCTGTTTACATCCTGTGTATTCATTAGCAATATTGTCTGCAAAAATATACATCACTGTATTTATATTTCACTGGTGATATTTAAGCCCTATATTTAACTTGGATTTAATTTGTGAATGAGAGAACACACTCAAGCCTGTAAGATGTAATAAATATGGAGCTATACACTGCTGTGAAAGCAAAAGCAATTTGGAGGATTGACTTGTAATAGATGCACTGATTATTTATTTACGTTGTCAGCTGGCATAAAACTTTACCGCGCATTCTTTTTGGACCAAATACTGGATATGGCAGGAAATCAGCATCATTAAGATGAGTAGCAATCACTCGCTGTGGACTGTTTGTACCAATTAAACAGTGAAATAAATGACTGTGCCCTGTCCTTTTAGCCCCAAATACATACTTCACTGTAAATCTGCATTTAGCATCTATAAACATTAATCTGCTGTCTTCTTACTCCATCATATACACCCCTATATTAATTCATTGAAACACTTAGAAATTAATACATTCTGCGTTCCTTTCCATCACTCATATATTTCAATGATAACAGTGCTATTAAAACTTAAGCAGTATGATTCTAATTTATAATTACACCAACGAACTGACTCATTGATCTCTAACATAAGTTTTAGTGTGACTGAGTGTTTAAGTGAAATCCATTTCCTATTAGGCGCAGCAGTCTAATGAATTATGTGTTTTACTTATTGAACTGCAGGCAACACCTAATCCTGGATGTTTGTGTTATTGACTAAATCACATATGCACAAGTAGAAAACTCTTCTCGCACCTCGATGCTTGCTGTTGACCAACACTCTTCACTACTAGTTTGTTGTGTTTGTTTGGGAATGAGAAGAGACAGAAAAGGCGAGACGGGGGACGGAGAGGGATGGCTAATTTCATCACAGGTAAATATGTATTGATTTGTGTGTGATGGAGCAGTTAGAAGCCAGCGATGATGTAGCTCCCACACTGCATCTTTTTAATACATTCACCCAAAAATTCACATACACAGGGACAGAAATGAACGTGTCAAACTGCTGAGTCAATTGGGAAAAAGCCAAAAATGATACTGAAAAGATAAAAATGTGGCATATGATTGAACAGGCAGAGTAGGAAACTAGAACTTTGGAGACGCAGCAGCAACATTTCTATTGGCTGTGAGTTGCTGATACTGAGTAACCAAAGAGCTGTAAAAAGGGGGACCTGCGTAAAGGAAGCAGTAATGGAAGTGTTGACATTTTGGGAAATACACTTAAGCCCTTTTCAGACATATAAAATGTAACATTTCCTGCTCCGTCTAGCTCTTAAAGTATTGGCTTTTTGCCATTCGGACAGGTGGTGACTTTTACTTTAATGTTCCTTATAGCTTCATTCAGATATGACAGAACATTAATGGAAAGAGCCTCATGCTCGCTCTTCATTTGGCACCTGGGGAGGCAAGAGAGAGCTCAAAATGTTATCACATAGCAAGGAAAGAAGAGTGCTTCCTGTTCTCTCACAGGCTGCAACACTGAGGGAAAAGTTATTTTGCAGTGCTATCGTTCAGCTCATGCGTATTTTGTTGGATTTATTACTGTGGGGATAAGATTACAGCTAGATATGAAAGATAAAGTTCCTCAAAAGTGTGTGTTTTGGAGGGACTGAAACAGGGCAGGGAAAGGCAGAGGGACTCAATATGTGTCTGTGAGGACAGGAGAGAGGGAAGGATGGAAGGGGGAGTCGAGCGAGGGAGTGATGGGAGAAGTGAATAATTGTGGCGGTCTCGTGGCTCCTATTCACACCACAGACTTAATCCTGCTCTAATCCTCCTCTTTCCCTCCCCCAGCGGGCTGAGTGGTGGGGGGGCGCAGGGGTTTAGGGGGTCTCCCATTCTCCTCATGCATTAAGGATGAGAGTTGGGAGATTAAATATAAATGTGCAAGGTTCCTTGAGCTGTACGATTCTATCATGTCAACGAGAGGGCACAATCATGGGAGGATCAAGCTGGCTGTAAATGTTATGTCGCAGTCAAACAGACGGAGCTTTCAAAACACCAATCACTTACAGAGTCTGATTAACTCCGGAGAACCTATCATCTGTGATAATAAGGGTGAGAAAAGATTTAACCCAAGCAAGACGCAGCAACTAAAGAGGGTGAAAATCCACAGGGAACAAGCCTGGAGCTGTCACAACATCAAGTTACATCAAGTTCAGCAGCTTATAAATGAATAATTGGCTAATACTGTGAACAAAGGACACTACTGGTGTGGCTGGGCAATATTTTTTTTATTTCGCTGTTAAAAAATACTGTTTTCAATGATGTCCATGGATGTCTTGTTCATTCAGTAGCCATAAAATCACTTATGAAGACAGAATAAAGACTTCAGAACTGGATATATTTGAATAAAAAGACATATTTAATATGATTTCTCATTTGTGTGGTTTCACTATGATTTACGAGACCAACATTCATCAATCATGGAGAAAAGCACATTAACCGACATACGAATGGCCAGTGGGTTCTTTAAGCTAATTCTATGACGGCATTTGTCTTTCTGTGGACCGACTCAAGTCCCTGAAGCAAAACAAAGCAGTCAAAACATATTAGGGTGATATCTTTTTTTCCCTTCTTCTATAAAACCTAACTCTGTTTCACTTATTGCATCCAATTTTAACAATGAGATTAACTAGCTGTGGGCCTGAGTGCTCTGTTCCCCCTATTTCCTCAGTGATAAAATGGGCTATAAAGCCCAGACTGGCCATTTGGCTACACAGACAAGAGACTGGGTTTCCCAAAGGCATTTTAGTGCTGGGATAATCTTTGCTACATTGTAGGTCATTGCGCAGAGAGATGTTTTGGGAATGGTTTGGGGAAACCTTCAAGACATTAATGGATGAAGCCTGGTCTGTCTATCATTATAGTCTGGAATTGGTTGGTAAGGTTCCCAGAAGGGGCCACCCCATTAAGCAGCACGCTCAAACAGTGATTTTACTTCACTTTGAATTAATTAATGGCTAATAGTTTTCTGACCCAACATTGTTGGCTTTATTAGGATGCAGAAATACTACTTAATGACTTAATGGCAGGGCACACCTGAGACTTCACTAAACCAGTGCTAATCAGAGAGAAAGAGAGACGTCTACACAGACAGACCAGTTATTAGGAGAATAAGTAAGAACATTTATCAAAAGAAATGGAGCATGACGGAGACGTCCGCACCAACATACACAATGAGACGAAGAGGAACCGAAGAAAGAGCGAAAACAACACATTAAGATGAATAATAAAGGGGACAAATGGCTTGGCTAAGTAATTAAAGAAAATGTGACGAGGCTGATGAATCCTGATGAGGACGATAATTAAAACGGGTTACACAAACAATGACACAAACACAGCTCGATGAATATTTAAAGACAATAGTGTTGTCATTTGGCATGGAAAACAAAATGAGAGTATTATAGAGAAAGAGCTATTGTTCTAAACAGATGCTGAAGTGTAGTAAAGAAAAGATTTAGAGGTTGTTTCACTTTGTTGGAGATCACTGGGAAATATTTTATTTAAGGTATACGCACAGGAAACCATGTACAAAGGTAGAATGAGTGTGAATGAGAGTGTTCATGTTTCCCTTTGTTTACGAATGCTAGATTCACCATTATCTCTACTTATCTTTCCTTACTGTCCTCTTGTTTTGTTTATGTTTCTAATGCAGTGAATGTAACTAAGTACATTTATTCAAGTACACTAGTCATTTTGAGGTACTTATACTTTACTTGAGTAATTCCACATAAACCAACAAATAATCCATATCCATAATTCCTACTTTAAGAGGTCATGATGGTGCTGAAAATGGGCTGATGTTCACTGAAGTATCATTAATGTTTATTCCAAGAAGAATACAAAAAAAGGACAAATTGCCAGGTCATTTCTACTGATAATATGCACAGCATGCAGAGGTTTAGGCAATAACAACAATTAAGTCCTGTTAGAAATTGCCTGGCTTCACTACTCATAACCCCACAGCTGAGTAAATAGAGCCATGGTAACGGATAGGGAGGTCACTGGTGGGGTATCTGACATGAACCCGACCGGCCTGTAGATGTCAGCAGTGACAAACTGCCCTGACATGACTGGAGTGGATGGCCCAGCAACACAACCATCACTCAGTAAAACCAAAATGAGAAAGTTAAACTGTAGGTTCATATTTGTGTTTGACTTAATTCAGGTGCTTAAACGCTGCATGTGTGGGTGTTGCTGTTTTTTTTTTCATTTACACTACACAGTGACTCACAAATGTGGCTACAATAGAGTAAGACGCATTTTCCAGATAACTATAACCACTAAAACAACTAATTGGAAGATGTGAGAAAGAGTGAAATTTTTCTAGCAGCTCCTTTGTCTAGAAATAAAAGCTTGAGAGAAAAAGTTGTTCATTAATTCCCAATTAAAAGCCTACCTACTATGCATTTATAACATAATTACACATTAAAACAGGAAACTCTCGCTGTTAGCATATGTCTTCACTCATAACAGCTGTCACCGTGTGTTGATTTGGCCCTCACAGCAGAAACCACACCGCAGACAGCAGCAGTTTACCTTCGTACTGCAGTCTCGCAGCACAAATGAGCTTCATGTAGCACTTGATGTCTGAATCTGATTTCCGCTGGTTTTCTCATTTCTCTGCTATCGGTGTCACTTTGTATCATCTCCTTCCAACCCATGTCGCCTCTTTGCTTTGATCGTGTTGGTTATTAACTCTGTCTGCCGTCTGTTTTCATGACCAATAGGTCACTCCCTCATTACAGCCTCCATGCTCCAGTTTCCCTCCAGTCTTACTCTCTGTCACCTCATTTTTTTTGGCCTTCATCCCCTTTTTTGCAATGTCTTTTTTTTTT
>CAFUXE010000618.1:155410-171175 GCA_903364295.1 Serranus cabrilla
TTTTTTTTTTAGAGATGTCCTCTATTCTTGCATTTCTTTCCCCACTGGATCAAACCCCCATTTCTGACCCCACACGCAATTCTGCATCAAAGCGAGCAAGTAGGAGTGAAAAGACTGCAAGTAGCCTCATCAGACCAGCCAGGTGAGAACACTGACTCTGCTGTCAGGAATGGGACTTGCATGCACACACACACACACACACACACACACACACACACACACATACATTTTGAAGTTCCAGATTTAGCCCCGCAGCACTACAGAAAAGCTTTGATCAATCGAGGCCACTCTTGGCTTGATCTAATGTTGTAAGAGGAGGACTGTGTCGGGAAACATGACATTCATGAGTAATACTAGAGGAAAATACATGCATATAAACACACGCATATGAGTACAATCACATTTATACACAAGGAAGGCCTGCATCCAAAAATAAATCCACATCACAAAATCATGCCAACCTACACACACAGACAGAGTATACCGTACGTGAACTGCATGTATCTATGGGATTCATTCAGTAAAACGTACACTGAGCTGACTGAATAGGCTCAGCTCACAGCTCCACTCTATTACTGGCAAGTCCACAGATGTTTGGATTAAAATACAGTGAAGGGAGACAGATGGAGATGGGGAGAAAATGGAGGGACCTGAAGTGAATTTGACTGAGTGTGGGAGCGATGGAGAGACGGAGAGAGTGAAAGAGGAGACAGTGAAAGGGGCAGAGTGCAGCATATGATTGAGACTGGATTGAGTGTGTGTGTGTGGTAGAGAGAGAGAGAGAGAGTAAAGGTAAGGGAAGTGGAGAAGAACGTATAATAAAGATAGGACCGACTGAGAGAGGGGGAATGAGGGTGAAGTGAAAGGGAGGGAACAAATGAAGATAAAAAGTCTCAAATATTCTCTTAAGAATCCAATTCTACCTCAGTCCAGACTACCATATCTCTGGTACCATGGCAGTGTGTGTGTGTGTGTGTGTGTGTGTGTGTGTGTACCAGCTGGGGAAAGGGGAGATGTAATGAATTGAAGCTAGAATTGGAGGTGACAACAGCAAAGGCAGACAAGCCACAGAGAAAGGGAAGAGAGAGACAGAGAGGGAGAGAGGAAGAGAGGGAGAGGGAGAGAGAGAGGGAGAGATGGAGAGGGAGAGATGGGTGGAGTAAACAGGAGACCACATGAGGAGATGAGGATTCAAATACTCGTCACTCAGAGAAGACTGCATGTGCATACACACAAACAATAATTCAAACACATGCTCCCTCTCTCTATCTCTGCCAGCCCTACTTTGTGACTAAGAAACTGGCTCTCACTTGCAGCAAAAAAAAAATCATATATTCTACTGCATCACAAATGAAGATCAAACCCTAGTTAAAGTAATTAACACTTCTTTCCACTAGAATAAACACCTGATCCTGCATTGAGATGAAGTGCCGCTGAGTATGAAGTCAAAACGATGCTACTGTTTCTGTGCAAACATGCTTTGATAAACACTTATTCTTGGATATAACGCTCAATTTACTTGTCGCTAGGGTTGGAATTTGAAATTGGAACACGATGATGTACACATTAAACATCCAGATGGACGATGATGCTTTTGTGAGGGGGTCCTATGGGCAACTTCTGTGAAGATAATCAACATTTAACTTGATCGTACTGAATTTGAATAATCATTCAGGCATCCTGTTTCCTGTGCTTTCATGCTGCATATTGACTCTTGTTTCCTCAATCTTTATTTATATTCCCTGCATGTGAAAACCTACTTGGCCATAAAAATGAATCTGATTCTGATAAACAGGCCTATCTGTCTATCTTCTCTATGGCATAGCTTGACTGAGTGCTGAGCACTCGGACTGGAGACTGCGGCTGTGGGAGTCATTCAAACTCATTTTTAAATCATGATGTTGGGCTCAGTGGTAGATGACAGTCAGGCAGCCATAGGCGGTGGACAATGGCATCGCCCTCCTCGTCCTGAGAAGTACTACTCATGTGCGTAATATGTTCTGTAACTCTGGAAGAAGCTTCTTAAAGAGTTATGAAAAAGCCCATTCAGTTGCATTATGGGAAGTGTAGTTTTTTGGGGTGTGACTGCATCTAAAGACTAAAAGTCAGAATATGTCAACATCTGCAACTTGGAGGTGCAATACTGAATCATAGGAGTAATCTTTTAAGAGCAACTGTGTTAAATGTGTCAGTACGAAAATAGACAAAAAATTGTATTATGACTGCACAAGATTGTGCAGCTAAAGACATGTATTGTAACGTGCAGAATAATGTTACTGCTGGTGAAAATAAAATAACAATCATTTCACAAACTCTGGGAACTTTCTCTACAATATTTTTTTCCAGTAACATATGCTCAAAAATGTATGTTGGAGGGGGATTCAGCAGAGCAGCACATTACCTACAAATCTCTCTGAAACACATTTTAATCTCAGTTAACGAAAAGAACTGCCTCCTGTGATTTGGCAGGCACTGGTTTGTGAGGTACAAGGTTCAACAATCATTGGATGGCAAGTTTTTAGCCTGGGTAGACAGGGGGCTGGCAAGCCTCTACTGTGGATAAACAGCCATTAGTTGGCAGTTTCCACACATTGTTGTGCCAGTATTGTGACAGACAGGATGCTGAATGGCAGTGTCACCAACACTGCCGATGGTTTGTGACTTTTGCCCCAGTTGTCTGAGAGTGATGGAGGAAGACATGCAGAGAGGAGAGACACACAGGTAGAAGAGGAAGGAGAGCTCAACAAAGGAACAAATAGAGTTTAAAGAGGAAAAAGAGGGAGAGTGTGTGTGTGGTGTTTCTTTGTTATTTCAACATTCCAAACATGTGGATGAACCCTCAGACAATAGATTGTGCATGTGTGTGTCATTGTGGAAAAGTCCATTGTATCAGAAATGTTTTGTAACTGACAAATCTGACTGGAATTGAAACTGAATTTCCACAGAAGAAATACAATTACTGTAAAACATGTGGCTTTTATTATTTTCTAAGTTCCAACTAAGTCTAAAGTCTTGGCTATGATGTTCCAAGTTAAACTCCACTTAAGAAGTTAAACTCTTTGCCCAAAGCCCTTCACAAATCATGATTTCTATGTCTGCTGGTGCACACATCCGTATGTACCTTTCCCCTCATGCCCGTGCAACATAATTGACTGCTAAAAAGACAAGTGAAGTCACAGTTTAACAGTATATTTAATAGATATACAGTAGTGACCATGCAATTCATTTAACATGTAATTTCACAGGAACTACATGAGTAAATTACTTAGGATGTTAATGCAATAACCTGCTGAAACATTAAATAATGTCTCAGCCCTCGTGCCTTCATCAGAATACGCTACGCCAGTCTGGATGTTCTTGGTGAGTAAAGGCTCTATATTGGCTGCACGCTCATTCATCCCACACAGTCTTTACCACTCATTCAGTTTTCTGGTGGCTTACACAGTGAAATAAGGTAATTAGTATGGGTCAGCACCCCTGCAGAGTCAAGTATTCTTCTCTGGAGGGCTGACGGCTTTACAATCAGGCTTTAGTGGAAATTCCTTCCAGTTGGCATCTAGAGAGAGTATTAGTGTGTGTGTGTTTGTGTGGCAGCAGGTAGCAGACGGGAGTTGCTGCCAAACAGTGTTAGATGTTTCTGAAAGGAATATTCAACCTGTCGCAGCCCATCTGCCCTCCACTTGTAGTTGCTTTAACACCTGTGTGGGTACACTTCTAGACCACCTCTAGGTTGGAAAACAAAACTTAGTTAGTATATTTTTTGTATTGTCTGATGGTCATTGGATTGTCCAATCTGAACCCATGTTTTCCTTAAAAAAAGGCGGGATCTTCATCTTTTTCCTCTCCCTCGTTCATTTCACTTTTTTTTACCACCTTTTCTATATTCTGCAACCCCAATTTTCTCATGCTGCTGTGGGGAAAAGAATGAATAAATCCTGGTGCTATGATAAAGGATCTCTATGTGATTTTTATGGGGTTGACTTAACATTATTAATGACACCAACACCTACAGAACTGGATGATGAATGTCTCCATCTGTTTGTAAATGGGGCAAAATGCTGGTCCGATATGAAATGAGTGTATGTGGGGTTTTGTAATAGAGCAAACTTGATTACGTTCACGATCAAGTCTTTCTTTTGTTCTACATTTGTGTGTTACAGGAAGCTGCAAGGCGTCTCTCTCTGGCCCCCTGAGGAAGGTGGGCCACGGCCAGGTCTGCCGGATACCGGAGGGAAGGCTAAACACTTGGCTTTAATACTGGCACGACTACTTGTGCATGCGCACACACGCATGTGCTCGGATACATACAGACACATACACCTTCGTACCTCCTGGCTCCCCTCTGTTAACAGATGCTTCCTGCCCTGCAGCCCAACCCACGCTACTTCACACATGCAAACACACAAAGAGCGCGTCCCTGGCACCCCTACAGGTTAACCCAGACACCGGGTGGAGAGTCGGCCCCACCCTTTGGTTCTCTTCTGGTGTTTTTGTTAATGTTGGATCCTGCTCCACTCTGTCTGGGCTGAGGTGAGTGGGCCAATTTTGGTACCATCGGCAGGACAGGAAATTAACTTTGCTTCCTGAACTCCAAGGTTCAGCAGACATTTTATTATTTTTTCGGACAAAAAACTATTCTCGACAGCAGGAGGATGTCAGAGCAACTGCTAGATATGAGCCTGAACTGGTGCGAACAAAGCAATTCTTTCCATTTTGGTTTGAATTTATTATCAGTCGGCTGCTTTTGGTGTCAATGCTCCACGCTGCTCACGCTTTCAAGATGTCTAAGCGCGGGTCTACAGATGTGCATTTGTATTTAAAAGGAGCGTGCTAATGAATATTCAGTGAAAATGTGAATGCAGAAATGTGGTTTTAATAATAGTTGAAAAGACTGCAAACATGCAATAAGCAAGTGTTCTTGCAGGAAGTGCAAATAATTGTTTATTTTAGTGGCTGGTTTACTCACTTTCATGTGTGTCAGTCTAATTTGACATATTAACTATATATTAGAAAATGAATAGTGTTTAACGTTTTGCATTGCCAAACTGACTGACAGACCTCCATCTTGCTCTTTGTTTTCATTTTACACGTTGTCTGCTGCCCCCACACTCTCTTTCTCTCTATTTTTCTCTCTCTTTCTCACAAATTCACAAACACCCACAGCAATCACCATCCATCCCATCTTGTATTTATAAATGCCCTTGAAAATTATCCAGTAAAGGCTCTCTGGCTGCACAGGCAGAGGAGGGGATGTGGATCAATATCAGTGAGATAATGGGAGCAAGTGAAATTGGGGGGGTGGGGACTATGGGTGGTTGAAATATCAGCACTAGGATGTGTGTGTATGCATGTGTGTGTATGTACCGGTGGGGGTGGCGGCTCATATCATACAGAGCTCTCTAGTAGGTGGAGTCTGCATACATAAAGTGAGGGGGAGCATTATATGCATGTGGGTATTATCTTATGACCATTGCAGAGGGCCATTATGTGGGCCTGTGTGTGTGTGCGTGTGTGTCTGTGTGTCTATTCATCTGAGAATGAGAAGCCAGCAAGGTCATGGGTCTCATGCAAGGGTGTGTACATGTACAGACAATGAGTATGTGTGTGCTTGCACAAAGGCTAGAGTGCATCTCCACATGAGCAGCCTCACTTCAGTCCATTTATGGCCCAGTAATGTTGACCAGCTTGGGCATGTTAATGCATACAGAGTGGGCTTTTCACTCTAAAATATCAGCCTATCATAGCTAATGGATGGTAATTACACCATTCAGGACAAAACACTGTTTTTTTTTTTATGTCACTGTACCCTCTGAAGCAATTAAATGGCACTGCATTTTTTTCTTGGTTCGACATTAAAAGGTGAAGTGTGCTAAACTATTAAGCAACCAAGTGGCTTTTGTATCAGCTGAGAGGTCATCTGTGACCTTTATCTGCACCATACAATACCAACTAGCTTTGGAATTGTTGCCATCATGAAATCTGCAGATGTGCACATTTTTTAAATACAGATAAGTGGCCATCAATTGTGGCCAATTGTCTCCTGTTTATAGGTATACAGAAAACGTGACTCGAAGTGACCACCAACAGTGTAGCTTTGACCAATACATCGAAAGTGCCAAAGCCTCACTAGGGCTAATTACTGTCACTGAACATGTTTCATAACGGATTTTCTGCTGTTGTCTTGTTGTTGATCTTCACCAACAAGACACCAAAATGCAGTTTGGGATTACCAATTTCAAATGCAGTTGAATGGTATTTATTTAATTCTATGGCACTCCCCAAAGCCAGTAATAGTGCATGTTTTGTTTAAACAATGGGCAGTGATTTGTCTTTCTGTTTTTTCCAGAATTACAAAAGGACCTTAGAAGTGATGCACAAGGAAAAAAGGAAGGAACATTTAGCAACAATGCATGTTTTTGTTTAGGACTGAATAGTAATTTATGACTTCTGGGAGGTGAGTTGGGCATGGCCTGGCCTAATGCAACCCATATCGATCTTATCACCCCTACTTCCTGTGCATATGATATCCTAGACCTCCCTCGGCATGCTAAAAGCCTTCTCTCTCTCTATTGTTGCCTCTCCCTCCAATCCCCTCTCTTGGTTTTTGGTCTTTGTCTCTCACTCATTAACTCCCTCTCTCTCTCTACCCATGCTCTTATCTGGATGCCGCCCCTCTCCCCTCCTGGTGTCTCTGGGCTCAAAAGGCCACATTACCTTGACACCCTGTGTGAATTCAGTCTGTCCGTCAATCGGCCTGTCTGTAGGCTTGAGGTCAAAATAAATCTGCCAAGGCCAATGTTAAGAGGCTTGGGCATTATATCACCTGGCAAAGGTCATGCTCTTAATGCACAGAAGTGGTTCTGTCAACATATTCAGGTACCAGGGGAGCCACGGTGCAACTATCCAATATTCTTTTAATGGTGCCTGCAGTTTCTATCCGCTGATCTGATGATGCAGAAGATTATAGTACAAAGTGCTTTTTATGATTGACAGCCACTCTTACTACTACCTGTTGACCGCAGCATTATTTAAATAGAGCGAATACTACCAAGATGCTCAAAACAGTGTTGTTTCTGCATTTTTAGTCTGACTTCTTTCTTTTGTACCACAGCAAAAATTATCCTTATAAACCAAGATTTCTCTTCTTTTTGCTTACTTGGCACGGCTATATCTTGATGACACACAGGGCAATTACCATGACCACAGTGGCCTCTGACAGTGTTCAAATGTCACCTTGTTTATTACAATAGCTCCAAGCCTTGTTTTGTTCTGCATTTTATGGGCCACTGGTTTTCAGAAACTTTGGTTTAAAGATATTGTTCCGCTCAAGTAATCAGTATAACATGTGTTCAAAGTTCAGAAAACAACATTCAAGTGCTTCAGATGTCCGTTTTTTTAGAGGCTGCATGCTTGAACAGATCAGTATGAGGAACACAGTGAAACTACATATATGTTCAATGTCACCAAACGTTCTCGGTCTCTAATTAAACTGCAACAATCGCTTCATTTCATCTTTGAATTGAAATCAGTTTGGTAATTACTTGAGGTGTTATCTATGTCCCTCAGCGGGACATCTGAACATGTACCTTCTCAAAAAAAGTGCAAAGCTTGGAGGCGCTCAGTTCCTAATCAGACTCATAGCGCTGTCTGGGCATGAAGCCACAGCACTGAGAGAGAGGGTCAATAGACTGTACTGAAGAATAATTAATCTCCTTACTCCACTCAATAGAGGTTCAGCAGTTTAATGTAGCTATCTATCCTATCTGATCTGATGATGAATGGTATGCCACTAACTGTAGCTTGCATCAAATATAGCATCTAGCGGTTTAAACAGTCTGACGACACTGAAGATGAGCAAAGTCCACTTTCAGATTTCCACCCTCATTCAAAACTACTTTGCAGCCCTTAAAATGACTTGTTAGCAATCAACCATAAACCTAACTGTCTCTGCCTTATATACTGTGTTTGGTTATAGATGCATTTAGGTCTGTGTCCACAGATGCTGCAGGTTAGGAGTGGAACTTATTCAGAAATGCCGGATGCTTTGTTCGTCTACCTGCCCATCTGTCTGACCTGGCTTGCCTTGCCCTTCCTGCCTTGGCACTGAATCCATCATCCCACTGTAGCTCTCTGCTTCCAACACCTCCATACATCCATTACTATTCAACGCAGCGTGGAGTCCACACAAACTGATTATGCTGGTGTTTAGGAAGGTCCATTGATTGCTGAGGGAAGCAAAGGCAGCAGCCTAGGTCAGTCTGGACCTGCTGCACTCTGCAGCAGAGAGGTGGGAGATTATGTTCAGTTTAAGTCATGTGGTTGAGCTGAGCCCAAATGAAAGCATGACACTTCCTGTTTTTGTAAGCAAAACCATGTCTGGTTAGAAACGAATGATGCTCACAGCACATATGAGAGAAGAAACCATGAGAAAAAAAGTGAATAAGCAGTTCCTTTAGAGCAACCCAAAAAATAATATTAGGACAACTTAGACCTCTGCTTAGACCAACAGTGCATTCTTATGCTCCTTTGATGGTCCCATTTCCTGAGTTTGGAAGTGTGTTTGTGAGCTTTAAGTATCAATGGAGAAACAGACAACAAAAGGGTGACAACAAATTACACATTTTTTTTTTTTAAATATTCCAACACCACACGAATGCAGCACAAATCTCATAATGTTAACAAAAGACAAAATGTATTTGTGTAATGTGTGTGTGTAATTGGTTCTATATTGGACCATGCTACAACCTTCCACCAAGTTTCTTGAAAATCAGGTCAACAAACAGATAAACCGTGCTGAAAGTGAAGGTAATCAAACGATTGCTTAAAGAAAAAGTACAAGTCAATAAGCTCAATTTCAGTTGGTGTCATTTGGTGTAACCATCATGCAAAGTAGCCAACTTTAAATCTACTTTTAGAAGTAACTTCAAGTTCATAGTTACGCCCCCTTACAGAGAAAATTGTGAAAAGGAAATTCAAGGCATCTGGAAGGGTAATAAGCAAAGGGTGCCATTTGGTGCAGAGACAGAGAGCAAAGGTTGGACTTGTGAGGATACAGATGGTTTTAGAAGGAGTTGGTGTGATTTATAAGACAGGAAGCAGCAGATGAGTGAGGATACAGCTCAGCAGGGCAGCAACAGCAGCAGCAGCATCAGGCTGGCAATAACAACAACAGGCCCCACTATTGATGTTTAAATAATAGATGGAGAAAGAGAGAGGGAGACGAAGAGATGAACAATTAGAAGAGGATAGAAGAGTCACTTACTAAAAACAGATGAGAGAGAGAGAGTAAAGGGGAAAGAGGAAGACAGCAGGAAGTCATTGCTAAAACAGAAGGAAGACTAAGACAAAAGTAAAGACAGAAAGAGAAAGAAAACACAGGAGAGGCGCAAAATACACAGAGGAAGCTTGGGAAACAGGTCGCATGTAGGCAGCAGGGAGGGTCAGGGAGTTCAGCTGCAGGACATTTTGACAAGCCTTCCAGCAGCGGGAGGACGTGGACTGAAATTGTGTTCCACCGGGATGAGCTGGACGTAATTTAAAGAGACAGTTCAGTCATGAACACAACACAATAAAACAATAAAAGATGTTGAAAGCCTCTTAAAGAAAGCAACTGACTGCTTTCTTAAGAGACCGCTCTATCCCCGACCTCCCTTTTAAAGTTTTGTGTTGTTTACCGGAGATGCAAATAAATCTAGGCCTCATAACTGCTCTGTGCATCAGAAAAAAGGCCTCGCTGGCCCCACAGAGCAGCTCTACTGGCCTACATTTCACCGTCTGTCATCTGATGCCAAATTTCCATCCACACAGTCAATATTCAGTAACGATCCTCTGACGACAGAAATTAGAGCAAGAGAGTATGAATTGCTATTTGGTAGAGAGCTGCACTTTAGAACAGTGATAACGAACAAAAGGACCTAAATGGCAAAATAAACTGTTTGCTTCCCATAGCAGCTCAGCCTAGAGGGTTGTTCTCCAACTCTGTAGTAAATAAGGCAGCAGAAAAGACTGTAAAAAGTCTGTTGGCAGGAGCAGATTCCCTGTCGAGAAGTAAAACTAAGAGATTTCAATAAATCAAACAACGGACTGCTCACAAGTTGTGTCTGTTATGTCTTAGATCTCCGTACAAAGTCTAGCTGAGGTGTAGGTACAACATGTCATTAAGGCTAATTAACCGCCTTACTGGTGAATGCAAAGCTGCCCATACACTGGTGCTCTATGGGCTGGCCAATCATTTAAGATGACTCCAAAATCACTGCAGTGAAGTGGTGAATTTTACCAATCCAAAGCAGAATAGGCCAGCCAAAACTATCAAAAGAGGCTTCTAGAGAAAATAATTGGCTGCTATTCTGAGTAGGCAGTCAATGAGAAAATTGTGAAAACCTCTTGTGGAATTTAAATCACTGCTTCAGAGGCTTTTTCTTACTCAATGATGCATTTTTCTGTTCTCTTTTTTCATGTCTTTCCGTCTCTATCCTCTTATTTCAAATCAGTCTCTGGAATGGCTCTTCACATTTAGTCCTCATCCCTTCTTCCTTGAGATCCCAGAATCAGTGCAACAAAACCTTTTCAAAGAGTTGAAATCCCTTTACAGACCACCCTCACACTCCTCTCTGCTTCTCCTTCCTCCAAACCAGACTGCAGTGTTTCTGATTGCTACTGTACCTCCAGACAGAGCACACACTGCCTAATGGGAGGAAAAGGGAAACTTAATTAACCTTT
Source organism: Serranus cabrilla (assembly GCA_903364295.1). NCBI lineage: Eukaryota > Metazoa > Chordata > Actinopteri > Perciformes > Serranidae > Serranus > Serranus cabrilla. Next base: position 166,130 of record CAFUXE010000618.1, read on the forward strand.
GCAAAAGGTGGGCTCATCACAGACGCCGACCAATTAACTATGGACTTCAAACGGGGCGAGCTGGATGAAAACCTCAGTGGCTCTAAGCTGGGGATGAATTAGCTCAAGACTCAAGCAGCATAGATGGGCCAATAATAACATACAGATACAACAGTTCAAATTAAGCAAGAATAAAAGCTTTGTCTAAGTTGCTCTTTACTTTTGGTTGTAATAAGGGTAGACAAAATTGGACCTAAAGCATTTAACTAATGCCTGGTGTATGGGCAATCAACAGGGGATTATAAGCTTTGAAATCTGAAAAGCCAACAAGCCACAAATGAGGTCAGCAGCTCTGAATCACAGACACTGGACTGGAAATAACCTGCAACAGTTGTCTTGTGGATGTTCAGCTGACACATCAGCCAGTATTAACCTATCACAGATTTATCAGTGGCTCATAAATAACAAGAAATGTCAATACAAGAAAGCCAAAGATAAGTCTGAGGTCATTCATTACACTGTTTCACAATAACAGCTGAAATGAGATACTAGTGGATGAGTCAGAACATTGATTGACAGTTATTTTGATAATCCTTCAAGCAAAAACATCAGCTCAACTTCTTTTCTAATAAAATAGATTAAATGGCTAATTATAGAGTTTTAAGATTATTTATAATGTATGTAAATAATTTCTATGATGACAAAAAATTGTAATAATTCTTTTTCTCATTTTTATTTTTTACATTTTAGATATAAAAAGAAAAAATACAAAATAACCTGCACATTCATTTAAATTTTATATAATCATTGCTAAGTCTATTTTTCAAATGTAAAATGTCCTTGTTACGTATCTTAGTCACAGTTCTCCAATTTATGCTAACCTAATCGAAAATATCCTCTTTGTCTATATTAATAATAATATCATGCAATTTATTAAACTCAAATATCTATTGGATTTACAAGGTTTTTTATTAGGCAGCAGTGACCTCTTGCAAGAAGTGAACGGTCTCTGCATAATTTGGATCACACCAGAGAGGCAGAGTGATAAAGACAAGAATAATGTATTTAAGACCATGTTCTGTGACTGTGTGTGGGACAGATTTAATATGTTTTCTTAGACCCAACATCTTCTCACTTTATCCCCTTTTATCTCCAGGGACCTAATTATTACTTATCCAACTGAAAGCACACACACACACACAGAGACACACACACACACACACACACATAATGAAGACAAACATCTCTGAGGCTTTCAGCACCCAGACAGGAGCTCCCAAAGAGACAGACACATAGGGATCTATCTGACAGACACTCTGTGAGGACAACCCATGGCCGAGCAGCAGAGTTAGTTTGAATATTAAAAAACAAAACAAATGCATAAACAAGAGTCCAAAAATGACACATTTCATGCACTGTAGTTTCATCATCAAGAAGCTCACCAGAGTCTTGGCTAACTGGCGGATTATTCTGAGCGACTAAAACTAGGACATCAAACTGTTAATTATACACACGGCTACATCATCACCAGTGTACTGTTCACCACTGGGAGCCAGCAGATCCATAAAGCCTTAAAAGCAACATTATTTGCAACCTTTGTCCCGTCATTTGCAATCTTCTCAACAGAAGTAAAACATACTTTTAAAATATAATCTATAGCCACAGCAGCTGACAAATATTATTTTTGGAAACCCTGAAATCTGTTTGTCCTTTGGAGAGTAAGGAGTGGTGCTTGGAATAATAAAACGTTGGTGCAAAGACAAAAAAAAAATCATTCATTACATCAAGCAGTGCCATCAGGTTTGCCTTCTGAGGTGATTCAACACTGTACAAACACAATATAGAGGTCTCTTTTTTTCAAACATTTAAAATAGTTAAAAGCATATCTATGCTGTGGACACAAGTGCTTTCCATAGTTTTTCAATTCACCCTCCCTCACAGTGAAGGGTTGTGGATTTCAGTCTTTTTTCAGCATATAACTGTTAAAATTCAAATTAAAGGAACAAGCATGAAGCATGCATGCGTTTCTAACCAGACACAATAAATATTCGTCACATGCATATAAATCAAGCTCATTTTCTCTCATCCCCAACCTATCTCTCCCTCTCAGTAACACACACACACACACACATAGACAGAGGCAGCAGCATCCTAAGCCAGAGGCACTGGCCAGAAAAGGGATTACGACATCGCTTACTTTGGAGGACCACGGCTGCAAGCAGTTGGCATAGCAACGGACCAGGAAAGCCATTTCCACAGAAGGGAGGGTGCCAGTGAGGGGAAGTTTCCCCTCGTTCACCAAGAGACAAAAAAAAAGAAGTAAAAGAGGGGTGCAAGGGCGGACGGTGATCTTTTTGCTGCAAGAAGAGAATTGTCCAGAGGGTGATTTTTTCCTGTGTTGATTTGGCAGTAAAAGGTGCAAGATTGGCTGGATGACTGTCAGATGCCGCTTTAGATGGAGACTAAAAAGTCAAGGCAAATCCATTTATGTCTAGCTTCTCTCTTCTACTAATGCATTCAAAGGAACTGCAACAGAGAAGCTGAAAAGACCCCTAAAAATACCTCCTAAAACCGAAATCTGCAGAATATTCAAAACTGATCCCAGAGGAGGAGGTTGCGTGGTCAGAGATGAAGCTAACTTAACATCCAAATTCAGTAGATTTTTCTGTTGAAAGTTAAATGTAGAAACTTAGTGAGTCATTTTGTCTTCTTCTAGAATCACTTTCCTTTTTAAATGAAGCGCAGGTTCCTCTTCTCAGTAGATGAGCCAGTAAAAAGAGGGGCTTGTCTGTGCATCTGCAGCCCCCTGGGAAGAAGCCTCTTGCCAGGCTCAAAGTCCTCCAAATAGTCCACTCTCACCTCCCAAAAGCCTGGATCATCTGCCTGCAGCTCTCTTCTCCTCTTCATTCACTGTCAAACTCCTTTCTCAGTCTCTTTGCAACTCTTTATCTGTCTACAGAGCTCCGGTGGTGCATGTGCATGCACAGCGCTGCAGCTCCATGGCAGGGGCCAGTGATCTTGTCCCTTATCCCAGTTTCGTGCGCTCCCTTCCCTGGTTAACTCTCACACCTCACGCCGGCATTCTTCCTCTCCCTCCCGCCCTCGGAGAGAAGCTACCGTGGATAGGATGCTGCGCTGTGTAGAGCCAGCTGCTAATGGGAAACGGAGGAGAGAGTGAGAGCGAGGGAGGAGGGAGGAGAATCCAGCTGAAAAAGAATGACATCACCTGTGCAGCGAGAGGGAGAGAGAGAGGGAGAGAGAGACGGAGGGGATGGGAGGTGGCATGGATGACGCGAAAGCAAGCTGAGGGAAACTGCATTAGATGGATTGGCTGCTGAGCAGATGTGGATGAGAGAGAGAGAGAGCGATGGACAGAGACAGAGAATGGGAATGACAGCGATAGAGAGGAAAAGAGAGGGAGCATCTTTATTGATCTGCTGGTAACATAAAGCTGAGTGTATTGAAGTGACCCCCTCCTCTTTGTGAGCATGTCGCATAAATTACAAAAAAAGGAGGGGGGGGGCATAAATCACGGAGCCCCTATCAGATACAAAGACAGACGCTGGCGGGATTTTGGTGAATGTGAACAAGAGACACAATGGCACAAGCCGATAATGGGTTTTCCCCCGACAGAAGGACCCCGTCTGGAGGATTTGCGACACGGTAGACAGGATTTGATGTATATGAAACAATCACTGATAAATCACTCTATTACAGTACATGGCTGAGCAAAGTACTGAGGTAATAAAGGCATTCAGCCGTAGGTGTAAACTGTTGGAGGCAGACCTGGTTCTGACGGCAACAACAAATAATGGCCGAGTGTAGTTTATCCCATTTGAAGCATCGAATGTGGAATACCACCACAGAAAGTTTGACTGACAGAATCTCTCTTAAATCCCAATCCAAACTGCCTGAGCCAATTGCAAGGAATATATCTAACCTTAACAAGAAAGTGTTTATCAAACTACTAAATAAATTGTTCTTGGGAATCTCAACCCTTTAAATGGGAGCAAATGAAGCAGAAACTCAGCAGGAGTTAACAGTAAAACCTTGACTGGAAACAATGATTTTATTTTCCTTTTCTAGGCTGTTTTACTTCATTAATTATTAGTGGACATCTAGAGGCTGCAAGTAAACATTTTCTCCCAGGAAATAAATCTCCAAAAATAAAGCAGTATATGAAATCTGTTTGTGTTTGTGTGTGTGTGTTTTTTTTTATGTTTTCTTCAGAAACAATCCATATGCCACAACCTCAGAAACATCGGTGTAGAATTTACTTTGCTAACTTTATTATGCAATTTATCAAACTCATGCAATGTGACACTTACAAGAAAGCTACAATTACACCAACAACTTGACTCTAAAGTAATGCGTACAGCACCGCTTCTGTCATAACAACTTCTGTATACATTTTAATTATTTACTGCTTAAATGTAGTCATGCATGTTTGCAGTGGAGAGGGAAAAGCGTTGCACATGTGAGCAAAAAACCTTCAAAATAATAGGTTGAAAAACTGATATTCTATTTTTGGTGCCTTCCTTTACTGCCTTCTTCTTCTGCTCCTCCTGTATTAACCAGCTTGTGTTCTGTGCTTCTTTTTTTTTTGGCGTTGAGAAAAAGATGAGCGAGGAGGGATGAATTGAAAGCAGAGACAATAGGAGCTGCCTGGTTGTTTGAACGGCTGGTTCTCCTCCAGCAGAGGAGAGATGCAATCTCCCATTACCAGACACTTCAGAGAGGGGAGGATCTTTCTCACCCTCTCCTTTTCTCTCTTTCTGACCTCCCTCCCTCTCATTCACTTTATTTCCCCTCACTGCCTGACTTCAAATCCCCAATTTTTTGCAATCTCTGGTCTCATCACACCTGCCTCAAATCTCCAGCCTCAGTATCTGCTCTGGTGTCGATCACTGTCTCTATTCACTTCCACTTTTCATGAAAGATCTCCTTTTCTCCTCATTTTTATCAGCTGTCCTTCTATCCATCTCCTCTGTTTCTGCCTGCTGCTACCAACCAGGATCTCTGCCTCAATTCTGTCTCCTCTATGCATGTATGTGTGTGTGTGTGTGT
>CAFUXE010000618.1:179524-200202 GCA_903364295.1 Serranus cabrilla
GCCCACTAAATCATGACAGCAACCTTAGATTTAACCTGATTGTAAGCAGTGACGTGAGAGTAACTTGAGTAATGGCCCTGCATGACGAGGACAAGCTCATCAAATTGAGCTAATATGATACCCCCAAAGACAACCATCAGGGTAGAGTCACTGCTAATGGCTCCCGAAAATAAACTGGTCCTATATGAGGTCATTGTAAAAAACAATGCACAGGTAAAGTGTTAAAGCAACATGCACCACATCCGAGACCAATGGTAGCTTTTATACCGAGTTAAGGCAATGGAAGATAACTAAACATTAGGAAGAGCTAAAGCTTCATTCTTAAGAATGAGAATCCATTAGTGACCTCAGACCTCCAATAATGTGAGACACTGGGTTTTTGAAAATATGCGCAAACCTCCTACTTTAGCCACTATTTTGCAGTGTTATGTAACTTCGTGGACTTGCATTTATTTCCTGTATTAATTACTAGATTGATACAAATTACATGTGTTTTGCCATTCTACCTTAAAGTTCTTTGCCCTTTATCGGCTTACCGTCCCCATGAGGTCGTAGAACCACATGGATTTCTCCCACTTAGTGATGACACCATGGCATCTGACCAATCAGTATAATAATAATAACTCAATTAACCTTCATTTGCAACATAAAAATTCAAAAAAAAATTTAAAAAAGGTCACAAAAGTGAAAGTCTTGTAATATCCTCAGATAACACGTAAGTATTTAATAAGCAACCTTAGTCAACGCATTAAGCACAACAACACTAAATTCTTTCATCAGCAACCAAACAGAAGAGCGTCTGCTCTAAGTTAATTGTACAGTGACCACCACTCACTATTGACGTTAGTTTGGCTACTTAAAAACTGCAGGTATTTGTAGGTTGTTCTGTGTCTCGCTATTTTACTTTACCTTTGAGTTGAGCTTAGGTACAAGGTAGCCGTTACTATCCCTCCCTTTTGCTAATGGAAATCAAAAAAAGGTTGAGTCAAGTAGAGTCAAGTCGAGCTGTGCCGTGCCGTGCCATGCAGTGGAAAGACAGCATTAGTGAGTGGTGGCAATGAGGGAATGAACAGAATATTATTAAGGATATTAATCAATTGGTGGTTGAGCCCAACTGTCTGTGGGACATTTGCTCATTGCTCTATAAGTTTGCTGTGATTTGTTGCTTCCTGCAGATCATTTCAATCAGTGATTTAACACATCACCTACCTTCAGTAGGGGTGGTGGAGCAGCACATGTCTACAGTAAAGAGAAAGTGTCATTTTAGAAATCCTGCCCAGAGTAGCTTTCACAAACCTCCCCCCTCTACCTAAAGGAATTTCATTAGAAGTTCTCTGGTGGCTGATGCTCTACATTATTAATGCAGGTTTCCACACTTAACTCACATGTGTAGCACGTTAGCCAGAGAGGGGAAACAAATGCTGAAGTGTTTGGAAGGAAAATACTAAGCAGACGTCAGACGTTCTGACTTATGATACAGGAAGTCTGCTAACCACAGACGTTGCAAGAGACGGCGGTGTTTCCGGTGTGCACCGACACTCGATTGCTTCAAAACAGCAGAGAGGATGCTGCTTCATGCTCCTCACGCTTCCACGAGCAGGTTCAAGAGAAATCTATCTTCTGATAACAGAACGGGGCTCACACAGCAGCTAAGTAACCAGGAGAAATATTCAAAACAAAACACTATTTAAAGGGACTTCAAAAGTATATATATACACACACACACATGGTGCACAGTGTGTTACTGGCTTGTCTCTGAAACAGCCACGTATTAAACTCTGAATTTAGCACAACTTGGATCACTTAGGCTGCAGTTTTTGCTGATTTTCTTCTGGCGCTGTGCATACTGAACTATCCTGTGCAGATGGCTGAACCTGTGTTATGTTAAATTAATGATCCTGAGGTGGTATGGAGTAGCCTGGCTGTAACAGCCCTCTGAGCAGGTTTCCCCAGCAAGGCAAATGAGGTGATGGGTTCATCTATCTGTCTATCTGGGCTTGTCCAGTGAGGGAAAGACAATAACCCAGCGAGGCATCTGATGTCTTAATGAAGTGACTTTCCCTGTGTGTGTGAGTCTGTTTCTGTGCAATGCATGTGTGTGTGTATGTGTGTGTGTGATATGACTCTGAGTCATTAGTGAATCCCAGAGGCCTGTCCTGGTAGTGGGAGAATGCACAGGATCTTCTGTCTCTCGTCCTGCTAGAGGAGGAATCAGGTTTCTTGATCAATGGAAATCAATCTCAACCAGTCATCCCACAGAAATAAAAGGAGGGAAAGAAAATAATAAAATAAAGCTTGATCTAATCAGCAGTATGTCTTTTTCTGCCTCTGAAGATAAAAAAATACCCCCAGTAAGCCTCCTCGTCAGTGTGATTTATAAGTAGAAGCAGATTGTCTTTGATTCTTTGCTTAAGATACAAGAGATGCCACATTTCTTTCTGATCCTGCACCATTATAAGACTCTTCTCAATTCATAGCCTTCACAAACTTTCATTCAGTCCAGAGCGAGAGCCATTAAGGGAAAGAGAGAGAGCAAGAGAGCAGACACTGGTGCACACCAGTGATAATGGATTACTGATGTTATTATGGTCCAATAAGGCCTCTAAACAACATCCTCTGATCCACTGCCAGTTCTCTTTGAGTGTATGTGTGCGCGTGTGTGTGTGAATAATATATATTGGTAGCCTGTGTAATATCCACCCATTACCATTATATCATCACAAATGAGCGACCCCCCCTTAGACACAGTGAAAAAGTTAAAAACAAATCAGTACATACACATTCACCTAACAAATACAGTCAATCTAACTGTTATAAGAATATTAATAAATTAGTAAATTTGTTTGTTGCTTAACAACAAACACCTGTTAGGCCAGGCCTACATTCCCAGCCTTCATTATGTTCATGAGTTTATGAAACATTTGACTTTTTGATTATTTTATCAGCCAAAATTGAGAAATTGTGGTGAAATTGACTGTTGGTGCCACTCTTTGTCACCTCAACACAGAGAACACAGTAGGTGGTCAGAGAGATAGCAGCTCTGGTTTCCCAAAAATCATCAGATTACAAAACAAATCACACTTTTAACATTTTTTTCTTTCATACGCGCCAATACTCTTCAGAAAAAAAACAAAAAACAAAACTGGCTCCGTCAACAGTCGTCTCCTGCCTGACTTTGTCCTCTCAGGTTTAAATGTCAAAACTAAATGTCTCATCCTCCATTTGTTAACTAGTCCTGTTGTTGTTCCCAGCATGCATCTGTTTATTCCGCAGTTAGCCCCCTTCCTATCTGCCACCCACAGTGCTGGTAGACAGCAGTTTGTGCATGTGTGTGGCAGCCTCAGAATGACCTGCTTTTCCCAACACTGCCCATTTCTAAACAACAGGTGCCTCTACCAGAAGTGACTCACGTACACACTCACGTACACACAAACACAAACACACACGTACAGCAGGCATATCAACAGAAAAGAAAACCCAGATAGATGTGAAGACACTGCAGGGAAGATTAATTTTGTAATTGGTCCTACCTGGTTGTTGACATAATCCTGAAACATGAGAAGAGAAGAGAAACAAACAGTCATAATGTGCCAGTCTGCAAACTGTTCCTCTCTGTGTGGTGAGAGTAAAATAACTACAGTCTTGCATGTCATATTATTCTAAGCTGTATTCTCATTTAACAAAAGAAAAGTCAACAGCTCCATTCAGCCATTAACACTGACCAGAGTATAACACGTCATAGAACTATGATGCCGTGTATTAGGGATGTTTTCTAGCTCATCCTGCCCTCCAGTCTTACTCGAATTAAAAGCAGGACTAATACAATTATATGTATTTCCAGGACATTCTCTGTTCCCCTTGTTTTTGTCCTGCATTTGTTTTGCTGTGCCAGCACATCAGCCTGGTTATGTTTAACATAATAAAAGCAGTCACACAAAATAATATGGTGGGGTTCGGTGATGCTGAAGGCAAGAAAATGTAAAAAGTGGAACAATCATCAAGAGACTCCAGAGCCACGAAGGGTCAGCAGAGGACGTTTTAAGCTCTCCATTAAGCCCCTTTGTAACACCCAGGGGAGCTTTGCATGAGCTGGGACAAGTGTGTGTGTGTGTGAGCAAAGTTTGTATGCCTGTGTGTGTGTTAGTGCCTCTGTGACTGTGTGTGGCTTCTAGTGATTAGTCACAACTGTAACTGACACACGTCTGGCCTCAGTGATCCTATCAGAAGGAGGGAAATTCAACACACACACACACATACACACTCAGTTTCAACACTTTTTCTGACACAGACTTAGTTGAAGTGGCTGTAAAAGAGACCTGGTGTGTTTTCCCTACAAATGTTATATTTTATTCCATTAAAAAGTTGTATTTTAAGCTTTTGCATGTATCTCTGTGAGCACTCAAAGATATTAAAGAATGTTCAGTACCGCTGGGCAATAAATGTAACCTGTCACAAAACTTTTTACACTTTAACAGAAAACTTTGATCTTTGCACATGTAGACCATACTGTATTTAGCAAGAATAGCAGGATATGACAAGAAGAAGATGAAGTCACTTTACAACTGCTGAGACTAAAAGCCTTTAGTGGCCAGGATTTTAATCTGACTTTTGGAGATATTTTAAGATTTTTTTAAAGAACCCCTGAACACCTGACCAGCTAGTTATGTTCTGGAAGAGAAATCCAATCTTAGAGGGGATAAAGCACAATAATGTTTGGATAAGTTCATACAAAACAACTTTAGAAGTGTTTTACACTGATTATAAGTGAAAATAGTGTGCAAAAAGCCTGAGCTGCTAGTAATGGCGTTCTCTTACCGTGTTGTATCCAGCAGGTTCTTGGCCGTCTGTGATAAGTTCCCGCTCTCCCCTGGGGTTGACCCTTCTGAAGCGCCGCCTGGACCTCCGCTGGGATCCTTCTCTCTGCAGAAAACTGTCGTCCCCCTCACTGCCGTTATCCACCTGCAATACACAGTCAACACCCTCCTCAGAATAGAAGCTCCTGCGGGACTGGCAGCTACAACCTCCAGGTGTGTGGGGACAGCTGGGAGACTGATCCTCACAGTTTGAGAGCTGAGAGCACGGCTCAGAGCTGCTCCGTTTTAACAGATCTGTCTTTTTTATCTTGCGAACAGAGTTCACATTTTTAAATTTCACGTTCTGGTTCCCAAATTCAGATTTATGGTTGCTATAATCCAAGTTTTGTGTCTTAAGTTCCGTTGAGTTCTGGCAGTCTGAGTTGTGATCCTTGAGTGTGTCCCCTTCCTCTGCTTCTTGCTCTGGAGCTTCTGAGACCTGGCCCTGCTCTTCTGCTGGCTCCTGGTTGAACATCCAGTTCTTCCAGAGCGCAGAGAGCCGGTGCCAGCGGAGCACACTCATCCGGACGCTAGGACGGTATCAGAACAACACATAAAAGCAGGAAATACCACAGGAGGGCAGAAACAGAAAACAGCAGGGAAACTCTTCTAAACAAAAGATGAATAGAAAAGTTGCGTCCAATTTTTAAAAAAAGGTCCAAAATCCTGAAGGATTGCCCAACATTACATCCTCTGGGGTGATCATCCACGACAAAAGATAGACAAGAATCAAGCTAAGCGAACAAACAAATGGATCGAGAATGATAAAAACAACAAGAGTTGTCTCCGTTTTTGTCCTCTTCTGAGAGCCGGAAAGTTCAAGACAGAGTTCAGCTGCTCAACACGTTGCATACTGACAGTCTTACTCACATGCTTTCTCTCTCTCCCTCTCTCGCTGTCTGAGACACGCGCTCAGAGCATACACTGAGTCCACAGTTTCCTCCAGGAAACCGTAAATACACAAATATCCTCGCCAGGCAGACGAAAAAAAACAGCACAGCACACAGATTCCGGCCATACAATTCATTCCCCATAGGCTTTTTGTGCTGGTCTGTTGTTGACGGAGGAATTTGTTTACTTTTCTTCATTGCGTAATGTTAAGTAGTTAAGTCAATAGCCTTATTATGCCAGTAATTACGATATTTTTGAGAAATTCTTAATATGTTACCCAACCTTGAGAAGCAACTCAGCTTGTCTTTCACATGCTTTTGTTTATTTCTCACAGTTGAACGTTTTATAATTGATACTTTGAATATTCGTTTTGTACAGGATAGAGCAGTTTCTAACTCTAACCTTTCCTTTTACGTTCTTTTCTTCAGTATTCAGTACTTTTATAACACTGTCAGACTCACAATACACATCTGTCAGTGCAGCAGAAACAGGGATGTTTTTCATTCCACACACACACCACACACCTTTCCTTGTTGAAACCCGGTGCCTACATTACCCATGATGCACTGTGGCCACCAATAGTGTTTGGAGATTCAGGTGTGTGTTATCCTAGTAGCAGCTAATGTATCCTCGGGCTTAACGCCACAGTCCTCGATCGATTGATTCATACGAGGCATCAGTGTTATTATCGGCACGTTATTGATATCGGCTGATACTAGCTTTAAAATGAATCATCATAAATCTTCAAATACGCTGAAATGCACGGCTATAATGACCCAACAAAACAATAGGCTTCTGCTTCCTTGATTAAATGCAGAACACGACGATGCGTCTATACCTGCAGCATGAGAGAGTCAAAATGTGCTGGTGGAAGTTTTTTAGAGTCGGAAATGGCAAAAGCAAAACAGCTTTTTGCAATGAGCAAACAAACTAAACGTTACAAATGAAAGAAAGGACAAACAGCAGGTAATCGTCGAGAAAAATGTACTGTTATCTGTAATCTGCCAAATTAGTAAAATATCAGCATATCAGATATCAGCAAAAAGCTCATACATTTATAAAACAATTCATAAATCCCTGTGTGCCATTTATCTATAAATGCATCAGCAACATGTAAATCATGCACTATGTTCCCCATGTGTCGGCCTAAATCCACCTCTCATCATCTGACCATCATATCATGCTAAATGGTTTGTGGCTGCTGTTAATACACGGTAGTTCATCCTTGCCTGTGTCAAGAATATTGATTGGATAATTCTGTGCCATTTAACAAGCCTGGTCAGAGTATTGCTGCCTGTTGTTCAGCCTTCCAGTTGGTCAAGCTTTCTGTCAGCGTGTCTGCCGTTCTGAGAAGCCAAGAGAGGAAAGAAATTACTGGATCCATCTGCTGGTTTTTGCACATTTTTACGCTGCATCTTCTTGACACTCTTTTACTTAACTTCACTCACTTACTTCTAATGTTTATCATTTCCCTTCTTCCTCGGTTCCTTCTACCACTTACTGTTTATCTGCATTTTTCACTGCGTCTACAGTAGTTAAGTAATGTGCTATAAGAAATTATTGCTGACAGCTAAAATACACCAATTAGCACACAGAGTGTTTATGCATTTGTTAATGTACGCTGTGCATAACTGGCACCAGAAATAGATTGCATCAATCTATTTTACAATCTATTCACAAATGTGTTTGTCTTCTCAACAAAGCAAAACTTCTGGAAAATATTTATCTTTTCCAACAAGAACTACTTGCATTACTGCTACTACACAGAACCCATTACAGCCTGCATTAACAGTTATAATAAACAGACAGACTAGGCAGGATTTCTGCTTGCCCCTTTGAACCTTCAATGTGGTAATGTGCTTGGTGGTGAAGCGTAACATTGCGTCAAAGTGTATGAGCGCAACAGACTGATTTTCTAAGTGATCATTGTTTGTTTTTCCCCCACAAGACCTGAGGTCAGTCATGTGTATTCAGTGGCCTTACAGACACATGATCGTCCACTATAAAAACTTATGTAATGTGACTGCTGTGTTTGTTCGCTCGCGCTGAAATGAAGATAAAAGATTATGAGCTGAAGAACAGAAAAGACTGAAATTTCTGTCTGCCTTCCCGTATTCCCGCATGTAAGACAGGCAATAACACCTACGGCACCTAAAAACCATGAAACGACTGGCTTTCGGAGGCAAACATCACAGAGCTGTTTGATTGAACGCAATCTCGCACATCGATTAGAGAGCGGCTTTAAAGTAAAGCACAAGAGAGAAGATGGACCCAAAGATTTTCTGTCACTGCTGAAATGGGACTCAATAGCTGCTGTGGGTTGAAGGGAGTTCTGGGTTAGAGGGAGTTCTGCTGTAATATACAGCAGAACTACTGCATCGTGGGTAGTTTAGCTGTAATGGACTCTGAAACAGCTGCATGAGGGATTGTTCACCAATAAAATACCAAATAACAGTTGTAAAAGGGGAAAGTGCTAGTTTCAATGTGTCCCTATACACGGGAAAAAACATAATCTGGCAGTTTAGACGTGTACGTGACCTTCATGTCAATCCTGTGATCATATAGACATCTTTTTGTCTCACTGTGTACGTCTGAATACAACCCCCCAACTATCCCGTGACCACAAGTTCTGTCAGCCATTGAGAACTCCGGCCTTTATGATTCTGACCAACTGTCACGGCCATAATGTGACCATACTTCCTGAGTCCTCTGCCCATTAAAATATACGAGTGTGACTAACTTCCCCACTACTCATCAGCCAGTTTCCATTCCTCTCTGTCTATCTGATAGTTGAGCTGCCAGTGTGCATCATCCCCTTTTAATAACTTTTTTTTCTCCATTCATTTTTTACTCCCTGCCTCCCACTACTGACTTCCTTTCATTCCTCTGCATTCCCACCGCACACACACACACACTCACACTCACACACAGACTCAAAAACAACCCCGCCCTGTCAGTCTGTGAATGTCACCCCTGTCCATCCTGTGACCAGAGTCATGACGACAGGCACAAATTACACTCCCTCTACTATTCCCATGGCCCTAATTAGCTGATTGGCTGCAATGCAGTGTGACCAGACCACAGTCCCTCTGCTCTTGTGTGTTTATGCATTTGTATGTCTTTATGTGTGTGCATGTTTATTGGTATTTCTGTCAGATTTCCTTGCCATGTTAAGTTCTGCCATGTAAAGAAATTCCTCCGTTCTTATTCCTGTAGATATCAATGATGAAGTGCTTCTTTTAGAAATCCTCCATCGTGGTTCTGGATTTGGGGAAAGATCTGCCACTGTTTTCTCTGTCTGTTCAGGTATTACCATGCAAGCTGACTACCCAGTTCTTCTCTATTTTTTCCCCCAAACAAGCTGCTGCAGTCTCAAACAAAACAAGCATCAACTACTGTGAGTCACAGGGATTTCCCTTAGAAAAGTCTCAACTGACAGCAAATTCAAAAACTTTCATCCACTGTGTATAGTTTAAATGGAAACTGTTTTACATTAGTGATTATGACTATGATCAAATATTCTGCTGATTATTTTCTTGATTAATCTATTAATCATTTTGTCAATAAAATGAACATGATAGAAAAAAGGAGAAAAGCAGGGAACTCCATGTTGGAGAGGTTATAAACCTATAGAAAATATAATTTTCTTCAATTTTATACAAAAAGAAATTATTACCAATTAACAATCTCTTTCTTTGAAATGCCTGCTGTCAACTGGCATTAATCCATTAACAAAATAATCTTGAATAATACTCCCATTTTAAATCTAAATGCACACAAAATTCAAGTTAAAAAAAATCAAATGTGTTATACCCGTCTCTCTAGGACAATTTCATCCATCCGTCTTTCACTGCCCTCTCTAAAAAACTGAAATGTGTTCACTGGCTTTTTCTGTCCATATTCTCAGCAGAGTGGATATCTTTACAAAGGTAAGAAAAAAAAGGTGTTATCTTGTAGCACTGAACAACATCTCCCATTAGTCTTAGATAGAGATGTACCACCACATTACTACTGCACATCTGTTTACCCTCCATAGCTGATACCACCCATCACATTAATATACCTCTGTACCTACAACCTACAAGTTAATAAACTGGTTTTGGGTTCTGACTGTGTTTGGCTCATTGTACTTTGTTTATTTGCCTCCAGTGGTCTTGAGATCTAAAGACTCACTCTGCTCTGCTGCGCCACAGATCATTAAAGGTGGACAACACAAGAGTAAGCTTTGATAACAACAACAATAACAGCCTATACACAATCTAATTTCCTGGTTCTCAGACATGCAAATACCCCCAAACAGACGTATGTTTATACACAGCCACAGAAAAACACCTCATGTTCTCCTGAGCTCAGCTGATCCACTTTATAGCGCTCACTCCTCCCCCCAACATCTCTCTCTGCTCTTCCTGGATGACACACAAACACACTGGATGGTTTAAAACAAATCCAGGCAAGATTAATTCAAATCTATTCCCTTCGCCGCACACTCGCCTTTCTTTTATTCAAATTGAATGTATCCTTTAGTCCCCAGGCAACTGAGTCAACTGAGCTTGTTGGCTCAATATCCAACTTTGTATTCACACAGTATCACACAATCTTACCTGGAAGATCATCACTACTCCCACCACTCCTTTTTACCGTCGCTATGGCCTCTAAATGGCCCCACAGGGGTAGTTTAGGATTAAGTGCCTTGATGAAAGGGCACCTCACCATCATAACCCTTTTTATTGCAGGAACTTTCCAGGAAAAATATGTTCCGTTCGGCTACTTACACCCACTTACATCCCCAAATAACAAAGTAAAAACTCTGATGTTTGTAGCATAATGAATCTCTTTCATGTGTATAATATTACAGGAAAAATTTGCTGCTTTCGTGTCAAGGAAAAGATCAAGGCCCCTCTCATGTCTATGGGCTAAAATATTCATCTAAGACCGTAAACAGGGGAAACAGTTAACCCAGCTCTGTCCAAAGTCTAAACTAACACGAATCAGTTCCATCTGTACAAAAAAAAGATATGCGAAAAATGACAAACAAACAATATGTAACCCTAAAACCACAGCACAGCATACTTTTTACACTTTTTTGTAAAAATATCTACCCCATAGTTGTACTTTCGTTTTGACTGTAAAAGTGATTCTGAATTGTGCCCTTGTGCCAATAATATGAACTATGTCAACTCAAACTCAAAGCTAGTTAATGAATACAATAAATGCTGCATAATGATCTTCCATTTTTCTTCTTTTCAGCTGTAGAGCAAAAATGACTTCCTGTTAGAACAGGGGATTTTTTCCCAGAACTGCACAAGAACTGCCTGCAGCACTAAATATAAATACACTGAGAGTGGTTAAATCAGTATTGTGCTACAATGAGAAGCGATAAAGAGTGGTAAAACTGACATTAATTGAAACTCTTGCATATTATTGCCTCAGTTTTAAGTGAGCAGAGTGACAGTCTGTCTAGGATGATAAGGTTTCATCACTGTTCCCCTGGCTACACTAAAGACAGTTATGTAAGTCTGTAGAGTCATTACAGAAATCTCAGATGACAAGTTTCCTGAAACAGAAAAATCAGTATGAAACTTCCCGGGGACTTTGTGTTACATTAGAGTCATCTGACCTCACAGTTAAAGGTCAAAGATAATGAAGAGGTCACAAAGCCACAAGGTCAAATGTGTTCAGGGTTTTATATCCCGTCTTCAGCTGGTGCTACCTGCTGCTTTTTGTGCAAAACTTTACTGATTATCCGGTATTATCCCGTCTGATCCCTCTAGTCCCAGAGACACCAAGACACAGGAGAGGGAATATGGGACAACATGAAGGACATTTAGGGAAGAGGGGGAGACTTTGTGAGCACTGCAGCCTTGTGGAGGCAGGAAGAAACACACTATTTGTATACAAAATATAGCAGGATAAACTTAAAAAACAGTACTTTTCTCGAAGGAGGAGTTTGGAGTCAATAAAGTATTATCTGGTTAATTCTATTTGGGTTTTTAGATTGCCTGGGTTTGAACACTGCTTGAACATGATTACATTTTTCTCAATGGCTTGCTTCGGCAACACATCCTGCCAATGAAGCTCATTTGAATTTGAATTTGCAGAAAGGGATACAGCACATACAGAGAGAGCGGGGAGGGCACAGAGGGGAAGAACAGAGATGGGGGAGACAGAGAGGAAGGGGAAGGGAGATGAAAGAAAGGATGAACAAGAGGCGAGTAAAGGGAGGGAAAAAGGTGATACAGACATCAAATAAAGATGGAAAAACAGGAATAATATCAAAGGACGGAGATGATAAAAAGGGATGTTCTTGGGAGAGAGACAAAGAGTCCAATAGAGGGAGAGAGGCAGCGTCTATACTCACCACAATCATTTCTGACGGCTCCAAAGTGATGCATTCACAGCCTCGTCTGCCCCCCAGCTGCTTGCCAAAACTGTACACAGAGCAGACACACAAAATGAATGTTAAAACAGAAACCAAACAAAGACAATCCTCACAACCTGTCAGTGGCAACAGATGCAGTCAATCACATCCACCTACCCAGGATTATAAAACAGTGAATGGCAATTTATGCTTAAATCCAAATAAAGATGTCCTTGGATTAAATGTATTTCATGTAGAGGCTGTGCGTCTTTAAACTATATGAAAAGTATTTTTTTGTTTGGTGTTGACTGGATTCAGACATCAACATTCAGTCCATAACTGACTTCCATCCATATGCATACATACAAGCTACGGCAGTATACTGTAACTGAAAACTCAGGCATCAATCCACAGAAATATGTCAAATGATCCTTAACGAGCAAATAACTTATTAAAAGACATAATTTCTCACAATGAGAGGGGCTATAATCTTCAATAAAACTGTTGGAAATAACACATTTTTAAAGTGCCCTGAAGGCGTACTTTCAGAAAAGCATTCCCAGAAAGCGTTTTTAGTGTTTTAATAAACTTTTATGTGATCTTTTTTTGTTTTTATTGAGTTGTCATCAGACACATCATTTTTGCAGACAACATTTAACAGTCTGTGACATTGCTCTGTTGATATTAGAGCGGTACAGTCAAACCTACAGTTTGCAGTGAAGGCTCCAGTCTCCTGTGAACTTTGAAGCATTGTTACACCACTGTAACAGTTTTTGCACAATGTGAGTCTTTGTCTGCAGCCTCACAGGTTAGCCCCAGTTGGCTGTTGGCTGTTGTGTGTGATAAGCAGGAGAGCAGCTGATGCCGTGGTGAGAGCACGAGGGTCAGATTGCTATACAGTACATTCAGAAAGTATTCAGACCCCTTCACTTCTTCACATTTTGTTATGCTAAATAAGGCCCATTTCAGTTTTTCTCTTTTAATAAATTAGCAAACATTTAAAAAATTCCGTTTTGACATTACCATGTAAAAAACTCATTTGAATAATTTTGGCAAAAAGCTGCAAAATAACGAACTGTGGAAAAGACAAAGGGGCATGAATACTTTCTTTTTGTCACCTCTAAAGTCAAAGTACAAAAAAAAAAATTATTTCATTTTCAAAACTCAAAAGCCAGCTTGGGATCAAAACCCACACACAACAGAAAAAAATAAGAACTGGTTTAATTATCTGTTAATCTGTTAACTGAAAATTATAAATCAACAGACTATTATTTCCATTTAATTGAAAGATAAAAATGCCTGTAACTATTAAAATATCCCAAAGTCTCATCTTCAGATTGCTCAAAAGACATACATTATTAAACCCAATGTGCAGTTAATATATATGCCAAAGAAAAGCTGAAAATTGAGAAAAATCTGAGAAACTGGAATGTGGGAATGTTTGGCATCTTTGCTAGAAAAACTGCATTTATGATTAATAAATAATAAAAAAGATAATGTCCAAATAATAGACCAATTCTATGTAAACACACATTGACAATGCGAGCACATGCCGGCTGCAAAAAAAACTGATCACAAGGAAAACAAGCTAGCAAAAAAGACTTCTTTTTCAATGATTTTTTTTTTCATTATTTCACCGTTGAAATGCTGTTATCATAAATTATTATATCAAATGTATATGTATAAAGATGAAGCACAACACGACAAAACAGTTTACAACTCTTCCTGTGATTAAATTGTTCTTGTGTATTTAAGCCGACTCCTTATTTCTTCTGCAACTGACGTATGTTCGCGAGTGATGTTTTATAATAACAGGTCTATAGACGTATTAATTCACTGTTTATTAATTCATTGTTTCAGCTCTGGGGGCCGACATTGTGCACCATTTATTCACCGTAATGCATCTGTACAGTGCAACAGACATAGTGAAGCCCAAACACTGCAGTGTACTCTGTATGTAAAAAAAAGCTGTGTTTTGTAAAATTAATTTCCACGTCTTTGCGAGTTCCCTCCCACTGTGAGTGTCTGTTTATACAAACGCTAATTATGCATGTCTCTGTGTTTCCCATGCACCGTCAGAGTGTGAGTGTTTGTGAGAGACACCCTGCCTGCGCAGCTCGATCACTGTGTGCGGTGATCCCAGAGTACAGACCGGCCTGTGAACATGTCTCACTCCCTTTGGCATGCTAAAAGTAGCGACTCAGCATTGTCTAAGAACTGGAGGAGCCGCTGGTTTTAATTATGGAAGCGTGCTGGGCTGGGAGAGGGCCAACTTTCACTCTCACATCTCCTCTCTGGTTACGTTCTCACACTATCTCCCACACGGTCGCTCCCTGCTTCCCTCATGGTTTTCAGCTTTTTGCTCGCCTCAGTCATTTCTCTTCCCCTCCTTTATATCTCTTCATTTTGCCTTTCACCTCCACTACACTTTCTCTACAGCCTTTCCTTTATATCTTGGTCTACTTCCATTCAATGCCATTTCCAAATATTTCCTCTAATACAAGTTCTTTTTGCTGTCACCTGCTCTTCCAACTTTATACAGTAGCTTATATTAGCCTGGTTGAGTTGACTTTCACTATGTGTTGTGTAGCATCAGTCTTACACTATATGTTGTGTTGGTTTTTTGCGGCTGGACTCGGCCAACAGTAGCTACCAGCTGCTGATTTATTTCTCTCTGATATTTTTCCTTTTTATTTTCCCTCTTTGCTGTTTTCTTCCCCTCTCTCCTCATCTCCATTCTGCATTCCCTTTCATCCTTTCTTTCTCTTCTTACTGTTGGCCCTTCCTCTCTTTAGGGCAAAAAAAAATCCAAAAAGCAAACTTTCATCTCATCACACACTTAATCAAAGTTTCACACCGGCGCAGACGCTACTCTCACAATTTCGTCCTCGTGATTTAGGACTCAGATGAAAGCCTGTCTTCATAATGTGCCCTGATGATGGAAACAATGATGAAAGTCCTCTTTTTTTCCATTAAAAAAACACATTTCTGAACTGGGTGAACAGTTCTTCTTCAGGCACAATTTTTCTAGGAAACAGTAAAAGGAAGCAGTTGTGATATCAAAGCTTTGGTGTGTCACTCTGATTTCTTCTAAAGGACAGCAGCTGGAGATGAAGGAAGCTGGACCAACACTATGGCCCTATTGTTGCTGGAAACCTTTCTCATTGTAGCTGAACTAGGGCCAAATGAGCTGTGAGTGGATTTATTTGACACTTCACTGCCACATGCACTCAGCTACACCATGTATCTGCATGTTCAGACTCAGGTTTTTTCAGAATGAGGTGAAACAGAGGTTTACCTTAGAGCATCCGTCCCTGCTGATGCAGCCATACGGCTTTTTCACAACACAATTAAGGCTAAAAGGATTTTATCAGCTTCTCTACAGGAAACTAAATTATTCAATAATATTAAACACATATTTTTTCATAAAGTGCACTGGTCAGGTGAATCCAGGGACAGTAAAAGCCATTATCCCAAGTATTGGATTTTCCTATTTTAACACTACTTATAACATTGATAGTGTTGAATAACATTACTTAGAAGGAATGAGGCAAAGGGGTTTTAACACAATCACGCTGGGTGATATGGCAATATATATCATCAACATGATATGAAATTCATACCTTATGTATTTTTTTAATATTGTTTCTATTATAGCCAGATCAATATGGGACTTATGAGACTGATGCTGATACTGATTTTAGAGGGGGGAAATCCAATATAGTATTTTTTTTAAGCTGGAATGAAAATAGAACTTTTTTAGTACCACTCTGTAAAGGTACCCAGAGAGCTCATGTCTCAAACATAGAACTTCATTGAATAATATTTAACAATGTTATACATTATACAAATAATATATGACATTGTCCGACAACTCTGTAAATGATAAGAAAATAAAGAATAAATAGGAATAAAATAAATGGCTAAATAAACATCATTACTGTTCAGTTTCAGTCAATTGCTGACTGTTAAAAAATAATAATAGCTAACATCATTTCTAAATTTCGCCATTTATGCACTATATATTGTGTAAAAAAATATATCATAACGCCACCTATCTGACAGCATATACATCGATACTGATAGGCCTTTGAACAACTAACACGGAGAATGTATAAAGTAAAAAGATTTGATGCCATATCACTAACTACCACACAACACAATATTTAAACTTTCAACATATTCATATTCTTCATTTGTTTGGATCTGCATCAGTTAATCAGGACTTATTTTACTGACCCCCTCCCGGGAAACCCTGCTCTTGCCTGCCTCCCTGCCTCGAGGTCAGAGGTCAGTGTCAGCTGCAGGAAGCATTCCTCCAACTGTGAGGGGTTTACTGTCATCTGTCAATGACACTTCAGTGAGGTAGATGCTTGCCAACACATGTGCTCCGACACCAGGTCCAACAGTTAAAATTCCCCAAATTTGTTTGTCTTTGAAAAATAAGTATCAAGTTTCTAGATATTCAGAAACAAAAGCTGAGGGCCCTGCATCACGAGGCTTAGTAAGCAAATGAATGAATACAGTAGAAATCCCAATACTTTCCATACAACAGCTCCCACCAGAACATGAACACCCAGGCGTGGGTTTAAGAGCTCCCAGGGAGGAATGCAGTCTGCTGGGCTCAGAGTTCTCTCAGAGCCCTTAGCCTGGAGGTCAGCCCGACTCTGACAGATCTCTCCACACTCCACTGAGGCGAGACGCATGGTCCCTGTCAGCGCAGCACAAAGCCTGCCAAGCCTGTCTCCTCACTGTGTGTGTGTGTGTGTTTGTGTGTGCTGTGAGACCGGCTGTGTGAGACCAACAAAGGAGGCATACAGTTTGCTGTTGATAAATGAGCAGGAGGAGAAATACAATTTGCAGACTTGTATGCCGACTGTATGTGCATGTGTGTGGACAAAAAAAAAGAATACACCTCCGCACAGCGTTGCATGTTTACTCCTTCCTCTTTCTCTGACCCACTGCATTCCCACTAAACTAGAAGAATCAACACTGAGACACTCATAGAGAGTAATGGAGTTTTTACCCAACAAAAAATTCTGTTTCCCTGACTGAGATCTGATATACCAGCTGGTGTCACACAGAGGAAAATGAGACAAACCTCTAAAACCGCCATGGTCAGAGCTTCAGTCTGATAAAACTAAAGTGGGTTTAGAGTTTCACGAACTTTTCAAACAAACACACTGATAAACGTATTGGACATGAATCATGGCTTCACTGTGTAGAGTTTATTTTACAGGTTTATTTACTCCTGCACAATAAAGAGATACTCTATATATGGAGAGTATGTAGTATATAGTGTGCAGGCTATAGTAGGTCCCACTGCACTTAAGTTAAGTGGCTCTTATAAGTTTTATCTGAAGTGAACAATGTGTTTCATGATGAGCAAACCCGAAGAAGCAGATAAAAAACATACTTTGGCATCCCTGCAGTATGATCGATGATTCTTTCAAATCACTGAAAAAATTACGTCTTGGACCCTCTACTTTTGACCCCCAAAAAAATGATGTGAGTTACGGCTCTCATGGCAGCATTTTGTTGGATGAGCCACTATGTGATATTTTTTATTTCAAATAAGTCATCTTTCCTTGGAATTGGAAAGCTCCTCTAACAGCACTGAAGCTGTGTCTGTGCTGGATTTCAGCAGGTGATGATTTCTCTCCCCTCTTTTCCTGCAGAAACAAGTTGTTGGCAGACGGGAGAACAGGTTCAGCCCCGGTCCAGTGACAGCTGCAGTGCCCGGGGCAATAAAGCATGACAGCCGGCACAGAAACTAAGGCCACACACACACTAGTGTCAAAAACCTAGAAAGACCAGGGATGTGACCAAGAGCACAACATAGTCATACTAATAAAGGGAGGTTAAAAATTAAAAGAAAATTAAAGAAAGAAATGTTAAAACAGATCTTGGACAAGGATCTGATTAAACTTGTGCATTTGGGAGTTATACATGTGCGTTTTTCAACAAAATGATTAGGATGTAATGGCAGTGTGCAACAACAGTGGAGCACACTGACAGAAAGAGATGCCACAGGGATTACAGCTGGGACCCCCTAAGTAGCTCTGACTAAGAAAATAAAAACAATAATAATAAAAAGTCTTTTCTACAGTTCTGTTTGTGTTGTGCTTCAGGTAGCGGTGAGACATGAAAAGCAATCCATGAAGTCCAGTTTGACCAACACACACACGTTTGAAGACTAATCAGATGCCTAAATACAGAAGAGGGGTTTTATGAAACTCTGCGACAGGATTTGACAACTCTGGAAAGTTATCACGGCAGCAATTATTTCCTTTAGCTGCACTGACCACAAGGTAAACATTGGAAACTGGATATTTGAATTGCAAAGTAGTCCGAAATGTATGGGAGTTTTTTTCTTGCAGGACTCAAGGTGGTCTGAATGCAGCCATAGTCCACAACACATGCAAAAAAAAAAACTGCTTGCTCTAAACTCTGCACTTCTAGGTTTGTTTCTACTTCCAAAGTGACAGCCTGATGATGCTGCACAGTGTGTGGACGGGGATCCATGAGAGTGTAATTTGATTTGATAGGATGTTTGAGAGAGTTTCGGTCAAAAATCAAACCCAAACATAGATCTGGGCTCATTTGACACCCATGTATCCATGGCAATGATGACTAACAGTAAAGAAAGAAAACCACAAACCGCAGTCTAACACAGTCACACACACATAGATCTGCTGTTCTTCCTCTCTTCAGTTTTACTGTTTGGTTGGATAACACTGACCACTCTGACTCACACAAACATTAAAGAAGACTGGAGAGTTGGCCAGCAGTCAGACAGACCACCAGTACACACACACACACCCACACCCACACACCCACACGCACACACTAAAAACTGCCAGACAGACTCAAAGGAATGACGTAGTGGGTCATTCAGAAACATTGCGATTCATTTGCAAAACAACAGAGTGATCAGTTAAGGGCCTAATTCAAACCTCAGCAGAGCAGAGCTGCACCGACAGCTGCTGCTGAACTCAACTCCTCCTAGCTTGCAAAGAGATAAGCATTCACACTCCACTGAACATACTTTCATTCATTTCACACTGCTGTAGATTATCTCGCTGTAATCTTGTAGCACAGCCAGTTCCCAGAAACCCTGAGGACACGGATGAGAAGTGAGCCATGCGGTCAATGTTTTACTTGTGGCGCTTCATGGAAGTTTTAAACAAATTTGTGGTAATGTATGGAAAATCCTTCTTCTAGCACAGGGTTGGGGTTTGCTAGCATTTTGAAAACAAATCCAATATTAAATCAATCCATATCTGGTGTCATTAAGTTTACATTATTTGCTAGTCATTTAAGTTTTGATCCATGATCACATGGGTGAGATGTCAGAAATACTGCAGCTTATAGTGGCAGCAGCTAAATTAAACAACATTAACATTAATTAAGCTAGCCTAATTAAGTTTTATTACCCTGTAGCTACAGTCTGGAAATAAGAGGAGCAGGAGAAAATGTGAAATATTGATTGATATTGATGTTTCCGTCACACTGAAATGACAGCTGACTGCGTCTTCCAAAATAAAAGGCTAATGAGTTCAAAATATTGACTATTCACGCAAAGTTTTGTCAAATGTAAAGCATGTGTGCGGGTGTCTGTCCAAGTCAGAATTTGAACCACATTATTTCCATTTTCCCAAACTGCGTTTGTCACTCATTTCACATTAATTCATTAATAACTTCAAAAGCCTTCAACCAAACATTAATGGTAGAAACATTTTAACCCAGATTTAGTTCACTTCAGAACTGTTTACTTTTCACTGAACTGAAAGCCAAGTCTGTTTCTCTTTAAGATAATCAGCGTAGATAAAAGGAACGACACACAGGAGTTAGCTGTGTGTTTTTTAGAGCTGTGGGGCCCGGCGGTTGTTAGCCATCCTGCCACAGCGCCGTGGGGAATTCCTGGCTATCCAGTTGGTTAAACTATGGCAGGCAGGAAATGGAGCACGCTGTGTTGAAGAATGCGCGGAGAAAGAGAGAGGGAGTTTTGAAAAGTCTCAACAGAATTGGCGCTGCAATCACTACATTACAGCAGCTGTCTTTGAACTAAAAGAGGTAAATGAAAGAGAAACAAAAGCTTAAAGATAACGAACCAGGAACGGGAATTTTGGGGTTCCACTTCTTTGGATTCCTTGTAAGTGAAATGATATCCAACATATCCAGAATGAGGAGAGGGGGGAGTATAATATTCCAGTAATCCAGGTTTAGATCCAAGAGTGTTTGAGTTAAAACTCCAGAGTGTGAACGAGTGAAAAGTTTCCTCAGAGAGCAGAAGTAGGTGACTGTCAGCCTTTTAGTTTGTGTTTAACTGAGGGAGGAGTGTGTGTGTTCCCTCCCGCTCTACTCTGTTCTTTCTGTCTGTCTGTCTGTCCGCTGGCTCCAGGGAGGTGTGTGTGTGTGTGTGTGTGTGTGTGTAGCCTGCTCATTTCCTGCCTGGATGTGTTTCTGGGCTCCAGGCGGGCAGGCTGCTCAGGAACACATGGCCAGCCACTGTTCTGCCAGGGGTTCCGCATTCCCCAAACACACACACACACACATGGGCACACATACACACG
>CAFUXE010000618.1:205265-241154 GCA_903364295.1 Serranus cabrilla
CCCCTCCTCTCTGTTTCTGGCACGTGTTGCTTCTGTTTCAGTCCAACTACAACAACAGAGGGAAGGTCCACGAGGAGCTGAGGGGCCGCCCCAAGCAATTTCTGTCACAGCTTTTCCAATTATAATCAAATCCATTGTTTAAACAGGTGCACCATCTCTGTTTAAGGTATTTCTAGACTTTTTTTTGGCTTTCTGTCTGGTCTGAAAAGGAGGACTTGATATTTTCTTATGATATGGGTCCACCAAATTCATTGACTCACGACACATTTTAAATTTTTCCTGACTTGTTTTCCACATAGTTTACTATACTGGACAAAATAAAAAGGAGGTGAGTGTGATGTGTAACTGTTCTATTATGCTTAACATGGCACTAAACCCCACAAGTGTGAGTGTGTTTTTGTGTGTGTAGGTATACATATGAACAATTCCCTTACATGTCAGTAAAAGCTGCTTTTTGTTATCTCCGCTTTCATGTTACACACGCAACCAACTCCACTAGTCAAGATGACAAGAAAGGGTCGCTTCATGTGCAAATCCCACCACCTCTCACTATGTATGACACCTTCTTATCTCTTGAGTGTATGTGTGTGTGTGATTGTTACGTACCAACACCGAGCCAGGTACATGTGCTCCTTGACGAAGACTGATCCAGAGAGCAGGATGTACCAGCAGGTAGCGATGGTGTCTGGGCTGAAACAGAGAGAAAGAACACACTGGTGTGAAACTCTGCAGTCTGTCTGTGCTTCAAAACACCTCACAGTCAACAACCTGTGACAGGTGCCACCAGACCCCGGACAATCTCACCCATATGTTTTGGCATTGTCCAGCGCTAGCTCCCTATTGGGTAGAGACTTTTAATACCTTATCTCAAATCACTGTGGAAAACATGGTTCCCAACTCACTGAGTCTTTTCTTCCAAGTTTCACTCTCTCCTCTATCCTCCCATATGAAGGATATTCTGGCATTTACTACTCTTCTTACAGGCAGACTCATTCTGCTTAAATGGAAATCTCCCTCTCATCCCTCCTTGTTTTCACATGATCAGAGATGTTCTTTATTTCCTAAACTGGAAAATCTCAGGATTTCTTTACAATGGTCTTAAAACAAGTTTGGGAAACTTTGGGAGCCTTTTTTTCAGTTGGATGAGAAGCTAAGTTTGGTTGATATTCCGGACTGATTAATATATGAATATTTTTATTCTTATCCTATGTTTTACTACTGATCAGGGTTGCATATGTCTTGTTGTTTTCGTTTCTATTTATTATCTTAATTTTTGACAAACACCTCAGAATCTAATGTGTTAGAAAGTGCACACCGTGTGAACTTTAAACATTCTCATTTTTGTACTTTTGTTGCAAACCATCATTTAGAATCAATCAACTTGCATATTTTAATGTGGATTTTTTTTTCCCTTCCCACAAAATTGCAACAAGGACATGATTTAAGTATAAATAAAATGAATATACCAACAATAATCAAATAATGTGTCATCTGCAATGTAATCCTGATAAATCCGAGTTTCTCTCAAAGTAGAGCTTATGCAGTTCCTTTTTATAGTGTTTCAAAGTTAAAACTCTTTTTCACCCCCTCTGCTGCAGCCGTATTTCAGGTGTCACCATAACAAGCTTTTATGACTTGTGAGCAGGGCTATTTATAAACCTAAGGCTGTTCTATTCATCATGGGTATCCATACATTTATGGTTGAATTGGCAAGAAAGAACATTTTAATACGAGCCATATTTCTTGTGTGCCGTACTTTTAGTTATTTAAAGAGAACTGAAGACAGAGAAGCCCGAAACAAAAAATAAAGAGCACATCCAAGCTCTGAATCCCAAGTGCTGCATTTTACATTAGCTTTAATGTATTCTTAGCATGCCAAGCACTATAGAGCCATAATATAATGTGCCATCACTGCAAGGTAAAGAGAGTCCATTAAAGGCAGGCAGTCACGCTAAAAGGACTGAAATAAACAGAACAGAAAGAGTCACGTAAACATTGTCTGTCATTCACAGCAGCTGCAAAAAGGGTTATTTTATGTGAAGGTAAACAATCTGAAACCATGGGCTCCATGACTGCCTGTGTTTTCTCATGTGCACATTTTATCTATTAACCCTTAATGCTGGACTAATTCTCTTCATAATAAGCTGGGTGCTTGAATCAACAATAAGCCAGGAAGCAATCATACATGAAGACGTCAGTCGGAGGAGAGCACACGGTATCTGTGTCTGTGGTTATAAATATGGATACATTGTTTGAGGAGTGGAGATATGAAATGCACCGCTGTGAAAAGAGCAACTCCCTATGGAAAGATTATATCACCGTCTCCTCACGGACAAGACAGAGGACGCTAGCTTTTCTGTGTGATTTATATAGACTTCTTTAAAAAAAAAAACTAGTATTTTGGGTTTCTACTTTATGGTTTTATATTTATTTATTGATTTATTTATTTGACAGGGTTAATGTGCAGCTTCTTAGCTGTATCTGAGTTAGCAATAAGCTGATTTTCATCTATAGTCCCTGGGCAGGAAACAACGAGTAACAGAACATGTCCTTTCATTATATTGTATATTTCTGTATATTGTACAAGTTGTAGAGAAGGTTGTAGAAAAAAGGGGGAATACAATATAATTATGAGCAGTACATATTCACTAAACAACAATAGCAGGAAACTATAAACATCCGACATTGTAACATTATATATTTGATAGCAAATAGGGAAAAGTATCCTTTAAAAAATAAATAACCATTGATAATTACTGCATCAAAAAAGGGACATTCTCCCTTAAACCTCTAACTTTGGAAACATTTAGTGCAGGGACATTGTGGGGGGAATTTTCTACTACTTACTGACATTTTTAGAATAACCAATGACATTTTTTTAATGGAGAATTATCATTAGATGCAGTCCTCCTACTGCATGCATCATCCATTCATTCACTTTTCCATCCTTTTTGTTGCTTCTGGTGTTTTTTAATCGTTGAATATCGTACATTAAAAGCAGCGAGGCTACCATAATCATGTTTAAAAGAAAAAAAATCCATTCGGTTTCTTCTTGGGGTTTAAGTGAGGCCAATATGATTAACTACTATTATGGTTTCATTGGAGAGACTGTGATTGCTTTCATCTGTGTGTGTGTGTGTGCGTTGACTAATTGGACATGGCAGGAGCTTTGTTCTGGGTTAAGGTACTTAAGACCAGCCCCTGGTAGAGGCAGGAGTGCATTCAAAAAAGATTTTCTGTGTGTATGTGTATTTATTTGATGGTAAATTAAACCACTGAGTGTCTAATGTGATTCCAGTGAGCATGATAATACATCAAGAGCATGCGGAGCGTCTCTCTCATCCTTTCATCCGTCTCTGTCCTCCCTCTTTCTCTCACACTTCCTCCACATCCCGGCCGCCCTCATCTCTCTCTTCAACCTTGCTTCGGATCCCTCGTTTCTCCCCTCGCCTCATCTTGTTGTCTCTCTTCCTTCTCGACATTGCTTTCCTTTTCTCTTCTCCTCTGCAGCTCTCCCCTCGTGTCTTCTGTTTTATTATACCTCCTTACAATCTCATTTGCAGCCACTTCCTCTCCTCTCCTCTCTTCTCATCACATACTCTCTCCTCTTTTCAACAGCCCTCTCCCTCTTTCACCAGCCTCTCATCCATCTCTCGTTCCTCTTCTCTCCCTCTACTCCGCCTTCCTCTTGACTGGTTTCCTTCTGGAATCAGACTGTATATGATGCTAAAATGACTTATTTCACCATCTCCCTCATCCATCTGAGTGCACATTTATTCACACATCCTGACAGACAGGCTATCAGCGGATCTGTCGACGTTACCGTCAGCTCTAGATCAATGTTCTCATCCAGTCAATGGTATCCTAAACCTGGAGTGTGGGCCTAAAAAATAACAACAAAAAAACATCCAGCAGAAGACTTGAGGTCTTACTTAAAAAGATCATACGCATACAGTACAGTAGATGTCATGTGGTTTAACAAATGTTTAGGATATCTGTAATTTCGGGATGTTTTAAATTAAAAAATGTTCTTACTATCAACTAATATGGTTAAAACACTTAAGCCAACAATGAAAAAGCCTGACATACAGTATCTTTCAGTATTTGTCTGTGCCATAGAGCTCCCATTGTTGTCCAAAGACTGTTTAAAACATATCAATGATCCAATCTGTTGCACTTGCTGTTCCTTTATCAGCATTAATATGGGCACAAATCCTTAATTTATTCCCATTTGCCAAGTGTTTTCTAAGAACTATACTTCCCAGCTGTTCAAGAGAATTACTTCGTTTTTTTTAAACTGTATATATCTGTGGCCTCATTTTAAAGGTCTACCTCTTTAGTAGTAATGAATAAGGTTTGGGCTCAGAGCCACAGACAGGCTGGGGAAGCCTGTAAATATTGGGAGACAGTTTTATTAGGATTTGTTGACAATACCACAAATAGAGAAAACCACCATTCCTTTAACACTGCGCTTGAGATCAAGTTTATGACATATTTAAAGTAAAATACACAAGATATAAAACAGGGAAAATAGGAATTATAAGAGTGTAAATGCAAGCTATAAATATAGAAAGCTATTTAAACGAGGTGAATTACAGAAACACTAAACTTGGGGCTGGTAGAGATGCACTCACTGTGTTTGATGGCATCTTGCTCCTATAGAGCTTGAATGCATTTATTAGAGGCAACAACACTGATGTGCATTTAAACAAGCTATCATTTGTTGTAGTGCAGCTGTTAAACTGACACGCTGCTGTTATTCCAGGCAGCTACAGAGTGTTACTGTGTGATTGTGAAGCAGGATATGATGGGAAAAATATTGTAAAACTTCAACTGAATAAACAGTGGTAATAAAATATACAAAAAAATGCCATTTGAATAGAAACAAGCTTTCCTCAGCAGATATGTGAATATAAAGCGAGAGTGCAGCGGAATACAGTAGAGCACTTCCTGCTCTGTGTGAGAGTGTGTACTTACTAGAACAGGACGTGGTTAGCCTCATGTCTCTCGTACCTGGCCGAGGTACACATCGACCTGAGGCAGAAGCAGAAAAGATGTTCAGTTTCCCCTCCAACTACATATCTGATACATTTCTAGCTCAAACGATCCATCACATACTGTATAAACTTTCTTCTTTTTTTTCCAAAAAGGCACCAAGGTCTAATTTCAGACATCATCATTACTGTCTGTCAGCTCAGAGCAGTAAAGTGACCTGTCATACCATGCCTGAAACTTTTAGGTTAGAGTTGTATGAGAATGTAGATTCAACCTAATTAAAAGAGAACCAGGGTTTGTAAACACAAGGATTCACCAGCACTGTATCTCATAACTGGACTTAGTTTGGTTCATTCTATCGTTTTTCTACCAGCAACTGTCTATTGAATTATTTATTCTTATTACTCTGTGTTCATTTCTTGTAAATGGTTTGCACTATAATCTCACACCATTGTGTGCCAGGCTAAGAACACTTCTGTTCAAATGTCATTGTTGTCACCTGTTCATCTAGCAAAGAAAACATTCCAGACTTAAGTCATTTCAAACATTCTTGGTATGAACAGTGTGAATGTAATTTAAATAATAAAGTCAGAGTGACACTGTTGATGATAACTCATTTGAGAGCGGGAAATCAGAACAAAAAAAAAAAAAGAAAGCAAAACTGAAAAGTGACGCACCTTAGCTGATGTTCCCTCAGGTGAGAGAGGACGTCCATGTGGTAGAGGTGGCAGTAGATGGTGTGCAGGTCCTGCAGAACAATGAAATCAATTTTAGTGAATATGTCACACTCCATCAAAAAAATAGTGCATTAGAGAAATTAGAGCCCTACATGTATATCGGTTGACAGATATTATTGGCTGATATTTGCCTATCAAAGGCCTATCAGTATTGGTGATTATGCTGCACAATATCTGCTGTTATCAAAACTTTTTTTACACAATATAAAATGCAATTGATAGTCAGCAATTGACTGAAACTGAATAGTAATGATGTTTATTTAGCTATTTATTTCATTCCTATTTATTCTTTATGGTGAAAAATATTTGCACAATCCACATAGAAAGGGTCTATTTTCATTCTAGCTCCAAAAATTACTAAATCGACCACCATATTGGTTATAGATTAATTTTACCCCTTTTAAAGTCAGTATCAGCATCGGTCTCAAAAATCCCATATCGATTGGGCTCTAAGAGAAATTATTAATTTATTTCCATGCACACAAAAGGGAAAAACTTTCCAACACATGGCGTGCACATATGGTGTGCTACTACCAGTGGGAATTCTTTCCACCACTTTTCAAAAAATATATGTTTCTGCACACCTTTGGACAATCTGCAAACTGCTGAGAGTGTTTGGTATTAAAAAGTGAAAGCTTTTAAAAGATTAGCTCATTGTTTAGAGTGTGTGAAATGTCTCAGCACCATGTAAATCACATCTAGTGCTGCACTTTGACAGAAGCCACTTGGACTACGCCACACGCTGCCTATCATAGTGACACCCTCGAACCAGACAGGCAGGCATACCACTTATGTACGTGCATGACAGCAGTGAGAGAAGCACAGATATATCCGCCCACGGTCTTAAAATAGTACCCTATCAGGGCCAGCTGTCAAAACATTAAGAGGCTGACAGAGTGTGTATGTGAAGGGAACAGCTTCATGTAAGCATCTGTAGGATCAAACAAACAGGGCAGCTAGAGAGGCGACAGGGGCGCTTTAAACAGGTGGACTGTATGGATGGCTGGTTACACACATGCTCGCACACAAACACACACTGATAGAAACAGGAATTCATCACAGAGATGAACTATTTTTTCTATTCCAGTGGTATACATAATATTTCAAGAATATTGGGAAGTTAAAGGAACAGCAAAACAGTCTGTACATCATCATCATGTCTGTACAGTTAATAATATAAAGCTCCCAGCTGCAGACTAGTCATATTAAAATATCTTTGGGTTTTGGACTAACAAAACAACACATTTAAAGACATCATCTTGGATCAAGACAATATTCTGCAGATTAATGGAAATGACACCTCATCTGCAGCAAGTAAGATCCACCTACCAGCACCTCTGAAGTTCAGAAATTAATATGTTCTATCTTGTTTGTTTGACTGGTTGACAAACTGAAGTTTAAATGGGATGATTGACAGTTTTACAGTGAGTGGCATTTAGCAACTGGTCCTGGCCTTTGGACCCCCCAACCACTTTTCTACCCTGGAGGTCCAGCATCATGCATTTATACATTTGCAATGATCTGTTAAAAATCACATGAGCCAAATGAGCGCATTTTTAAAAAAATTACAAAAATTAGAAGCATTCACTGGACAATTCCAAGCTCTTTAGCACTTTGACGGTTGAAAGAAGAAAGAAAAGTGTTAACAATTATCCATCTTCAGTATAAAGCAGGAGCACAGCTGCAGTTTGGCAAGAACACACAAGCAAGGGACCGCTACAATGCATTAACCTGAACTGTTAAATCATAAGTACCAAGAGGACAAAGCCATATTTACACTGTGTTGCCTTTGTTGGAACAACTTTTCCTCACTACTGGTTTTGCTTACATAGCGCTTCAGCAGATTGAGGATTTCTTTCATGTGTTTTCAAGCGTTTCATACAAACACTGTCAAACAAAACTTTTGTGTATACTTAGAGGGTGTGTAACTTGAAATCACATCACTCAGATATATGCAAATACACAGAAATGTAAGAAAAAATGATTCTATGTTTAAACAGGCAACAACACATAAATAATAAAACCCCTGAAGTGATTTTAATGTCATTTTGACAAGGTTGTAATATAATATAGGTGCAAAACATGACTCAGCAGATCTGATCTGTGATATCTGAGGTATAGAGGCAAACAAAGGAAGTATTGCAGGGTATTAGATCAGTATAATAGCAATACAAGAGACTGCACACAGCAGAGAGAGAGGCATGTTTTTGTGAAAGCATACTGTGGTTTCTGGTGTGTGTGTGTATTTGAACATATCATGTGTGCACTGGTAAACTGAGTCAAGCAGTGGGAGCCAGTGGAAGTAGAGCTAAGCACTGGGGACTGGGGAGCTTTTAATGCAATGGACCTGCACACCTCTGATGTGTTGTTGGCTCTGTCTGACACAGGAAGGAAGAGTTTAGGGGGAAGGGAGGGAGGAGAGAGAAAGTAGGAAAGGAGGGAGTGAACGGAGACGCAGAGCAGTCAGACAAAGGAGAATACCAAGAAAAAAAAGAGGATTAAACATTAGAGATAGGAGATGAAGATGAAAGGATATAGCATGTGAATCACATGCACTTTCTGCAACATATGCTACCTGAGCGCTATCGTTTCACCAGTCATGTCACAGAATTAATTTTTATTATTGGCCTATCAAAGGTATATCAGTGTTGGTGTATATGCTGTCGAATATGTGCCGTTGTGAAACATTTTTTGAACAATATATAATGCAGAAAATGTTACTTGGCATGATTTAGAAATGGTGTTTGCAAATTTCTTAGCTATTCTTTTGTCCTATTTATTCTTTATCCTCTCAGTTATATTTAATTGGCTGACAATGTAATACAATAATAATGTTAAATATTATTTAATTAAGTCTTATGTTTGACCTCTCTAAGTAATTAGGAGAAACATATATTCATTTGCTCTCATTTTTTCTAAAGGGGAAAGAGGAAAAACAATAAAAGAAAGTATTGATGTAACACAGGTCATAAACAGAAACTGCTGTACGGAGAATGCATTGAATTATTTTTTGTAAATTGGAAAAAATGGTTGTATGATTGTATACAATACTCTGGAAATAAAAAAACCTTTAAAAAACAAAGTACCTCGCTGGATAACTTTGCAGAGTGATGCATAATCCACATAAAAAAAAGATCTATTTGACTTCCCAAAAAATTCCTACATCGGCTGTGACATCAGTCGGGCTCTGGCGTCCACTCAGCAACACTGAGCCCCGCAAACACTGTTCCTGAACCTTTAGAAAGGACTAGATGAGACCATTTTCAGCACCTGGAGCTACATGTAGTCTCTGGTTCCTCACGGTTAAACTTGTTTCATTTTTCAGTTCCTCAAAAAGGTTCTTGGTCTCCTGGGAAAGTTCCTCCCATGGAAATGCCCTATAGACTCCTTGGAAGAAAGTCATAAATTAAAAACTATTCCTCTCACCATGGTTTCAGCATAACACGGGGTGCTTAGATGCTCACTATGGTTCTTTTCTTTCATGCAATTCCCACTTTTAAAGTGATACATCTGATAACTGAGCTTCCTATTTAAGAGGAACTGACCTGGTTCCCTCTAAGAGAAAAACACAGCAAGCCTTTTAAGAGACTGGAAACTGGGCACTCTGTCTCAGCCATTTAAATACGAGTTAAATGCTGACGGACAGAGAGCTTGACCCGGCCAGCTGCTTTACAGAGAGAGTCGTACCCTCCATTTACTGATCCTGAGGCAGAAACAGTGAGCGGGGAGCAGCCATGGAAAAGCCTGGTTCACAGAAGTGAGAAAGTGGAACTGTATTGACTTTAACTCACAGTTAACTGGGTTAGTGAGAACAACAAACTGCTGCAGTAAGCACTCCTGTCATGTTGCTGAGCGTGCATGTGTGTACGTGCATGTGTGTGTACAGTAAGTGTGCATATGTCAGAGCATACAGGCCTGAGGCGACTATCTGGCATGGGGGCTCAGAGTCGAGTAGAAAGCCCAATACCAGCCTCAATCCTGCTTGTTAGCATGTTTCTGGGTTACAATGAATACTCTGCATTTTTTGCTGTGGCCCCGACACATATATCTTGACTTCGGCAAACCGATTAGTCATATTATCTAGAAACATGTCCCACATCACTCTCTTCAAAGTCCCTCTCTGCACAAAAAGGTGTTTCTGCTAAAACAGGAATTATTTGCATATTCATAGATTCTTAATATTTCAATGAGGAAAAACAAGTAGATGGTTCTCTGTATGCTAACACCTTAAAGGGAAGCTCTGCAGATATTCAACGGGTCTGTAGTCGAAGCAAATTTTGAAGCTGAATTTTGAAATATCGCAATAAAGAAAATGCAGATTAGCGACGTTTCCATCAACTGGTGATAAAATAAAACAACAGTGGTACCTGGTCTTAAAATAACCCATAGATAGTTCAAGCTGCAGTAACACCTCATACAGAAGACATATGGATTTATTTTACTGCATGGCCCTTAAACAACACATAGAGCTTCTGCTTCTGCTACTACACACATACGTCCACGAAGCCCGTTGTCCCCGTTTCACGTATTGATCCGTGTAAAGCAGGTCATCGATATGCCCAGACAGACAGATAGCAGGATGTCCGAGGAGGGGATCTCTGCTTTGTCGTTTCAATCGGTGGTCTCCCAGAGAGAGGAAGGTAATGCGATCACTACACCGCCCACGCCAGTCTCTCTCCCTCTCTCTCTCTGTGCCCTCACTACATATATACACTCCTTGGACTTGAACTGAGGGTGTGGTAGCTGTGGTCTGGGAAACGATCCCCATATTTTAATATAGTAATGTCAATCCACAAATGTGTTTTGCAGTGTTGCCTCCATTCTCAACTCGCATGAAACTTTCAAGTATTAAATCATGACCAAAACACGATCTTAATTCCCCGTTTCTCATTTATGTAACATAGATTCCCACAGCAGCATTCTTAAAAGGCGTTTGCCAAGGGCCAATTCTGATGCAAATCCAAAACTAGAAAGCTCTCATTATCAGACAGGAACTGAGAACTATGTGTGGAAACATAAATGTCTGCATATTAAAAGTTGCTGTTGTTTTGATCTAGGTTTACATGCGCAACTATCAGAGCCATGTCCGTCATGTCAGCGGCCTCAGCCACGTGTCGTGCATTGTTCTCTCATTGTCCTGGCCTCCCTCAGGATTACATTCCTCCTCCCTGACATCTGACCTTTGACCTTTCCTCCCTAGAGGCTCATGTGGCAGCCTGATGACCCCATCTGTGATTAGGACGTCAAATCCTCAAGAGGGACATCCATTAACTCATCACCAGCTGAGGCATTTCATTTAAACTTGTCTAATATGGCCAAATTAAACAGCATAAAAAACTAACTTTTTTCAATCTCTTTAAGGTGCTTCCTTACTAGTGGGGTGTTTAGAAGAATTACTATTTAAATATTAGAGTGATATTACTTTAAAGTGCCAAATATTAGAACAAAGATGCTAAATTACCTTTTCCCCTGCTTTACTGAAGCTGCACATGATCAGAAAGCAAACTGGATGACGTTTTACTACTGCAGGGCTGTCAGCTGAGAAAAAAATGTGGTTTCTCCAGGTTACTAAAAAGCTGACTCTTTGAAGATGCAACTACCTGCAAAAATATCTTAAAATCATGTCTCATCTGAGCCTCAGAAGTGTAGCTGTCAGACTAAAAATAAGACAAATGGAGCTGATCAGTGATGCTCTGAGCTTGCTGTGCTCGTCCTGGTGTGTGCGCTGACAGACGGTATGTGTGTAAATCAGGTATCCACAGTGCTGCTGCCATCTCCTGGCAGAAAAATCACTTTCAATAAATAAGATTTGGTGCAGCTGATACTGTATATCTACCTATTTTAAAGACACAGACACTATTGTGTACACTTTCATACCATCACACCGGGATTACAGTAACAGCCTCTTAATCTTTACCCAATTTTTTGGGGAATATGGGTTGCATTTAAGTTTAAATTTCCTTTAAACCGTTTTATTTAGTGCTGAAAAAGGTCTTTCTTTTCCTATTCTTACATTTTCCTATACTTTATGAGTTCTTAGAAAGCATTTTTAATCTGTTTTCTTTTTTTTTTATGACTTGTCTGTTTTATTTTGGTGCCTTTTGAAGCACTTTGTATCATGGAGCTTGAAAAGAGCTCTATAAATAAAGATTTCCTTAGTCTTTTATCTAGTCTAAGAAGAAATAGGCCAGCAGCTATCCAGACACTGAAAGTGTTACACTAATAAAAAAAAGAGTTACATGAAGTGTTTGCTGCTATTTACACTATTGCAGTAGAAAAGTGATGTGAAACCAGTCTGCCGTCTGTATCAGAGCCGCCATGTGACCGGACAACTGGAATCTTAATTTGTAAATCCGCCTTTTACAGTAACAGTAGACATGTATATGTTTGTTTCTAGCACCCCTAAGCCTGACAGGATGCTGACATTTATACATGTGGTCTGCTAAAGTATGCCTGTTACTCATACATAAACAAGCTGTGGCAGCACAGAACTAGGAGCAGTCATACAAAAGCAAGTTGTTGCAGTGCAGAGGTTGTTGTCCCACCCACCACATTTCTCCCTTTCCCATCAAGAGACAGCCTACTAACACAGAATTTGTGATATGCTGAGGCACTCCTACATGAGTAAGAGATAAATCGGCTTCTGTTGTGTAAAATCCTTGGAACTCCAAGTCTGGAGGCTCTGTTTTTAATCCCTCGCTTGAACCGGTTGTAATTTGAGCCTTGCTTTATGCATCAGGTATGTTTATGTCAATGAGGCCTGTAAAATCCTCTGTTGAGAATATCATTGTTTTGATCTGCAGGATTGAAGTTTTAGACGGCCCTTTGTAAAGAGTTCACTCACACCTCTGCCCCCTCGCTGCCTCCAGCAGAATGTACAGTATACCAGTCTGTCACTGACACAGAGAGGACATTGTCGACAGACGATACAACACGACTATTCAAGCCGGGAGAACAAACAGCTTGGCTAGCATCCTGCCTGCACAGCCAGTCTTTTAACATTTACATTACATAGACTACTGACTCCTTAGTGTCAACATTGTGCTGGGCTAAAACATAACAGGGCTTAGAGACCAAAAACATGTTAGCGTACAGTATTTCAAGAATGTATATATTTCAATATTCAGAAAAACATGCCATCGTGTGATTTCTACATAAAAAAAACAATCAGAGTATGAGCATTTAAAGCTGTTCAGAGTAAATATTTTTCAGAGACTGGTCTCCCTTAAACAATGACCCTGTAGGTTATTTGTACGGGCAACAAAATACAACCCTTATCTACGTTTCAGCCTGTCCTCCGCCGCCCTCTAGCAGCCGTAGTAATTATGAATGAAGTTGCACTCAGGACAGGCGGGAGGGGTGAAAAATGGGTCGAACAGACCCCAAACTTTCACCCAGGAGAATGGTGCTCACGTCCCATGTGAAAACAAAAGTAAACAATGTTATTTATACATTAATGAACTTCTGTGCCTCAAGTTTTTAAGTAACTATGTCACGCCACCCTCATTACTACTTCACTTCCAGCATTTACGTACATTTATATACTGTTTAAACTGCCCTGTATAACACCTTACCAGGACGCTTTTTCCCCTTAACATAGATCAGTGGTTTTGCAGTCAAAACTCAACAAAACTAAAGCCTTATTTTTTTTTACATCCGCGAACCATACATGTATGTATAATGACGTGTGCTAAACAATCATATGGGTCGTTATGGGTGGTATTGACAAACAACCTATTCTGTCACTTGTGGGTGGTGGGAGATCATATTGATTTTTAAAGCACACATACAAGGGATTTTATCCTAATTTTAACTAACTTTAAAGATATTCCATGAGGGATTGTCCAAAAAATGTGTAGACTCTGAATAGTAGTAGACAATAGACACATGGAGAGGAGTCAAGTTTGAACATTGTGTATACAAACAGCAAGTGACAATTCCTGCACAGTATGCCTTTAAAAATGGGACGTTTGGTTGAAAGTGTGAGTCAAAATGTCTCTATGCAATGCTCATAAATGCACGCAAGTAAAATTAGGGGTCTAATGGGATAATTATTAGAGCTATACAAGTCCTCTATAACAGCCATTTAGCTTGTACACGTTTAAATATGTTGACATGGTCTGCATTCAAAAACCACACAGCTCTGCATGCTGGAACAGAAAATGTAACATCAAGTGTCTCTGTGGCACACCACTGAAGTTACAGCATCTCAAAAAACTTTCCAATGCTCAGCGTGTATACCATAGAAACAACTCTACTCTTTAAACTGCGTCATTGTAATGTCAACCACCCTAATACACGTCTGCACAGAATGGAGATGCTCTGTTTTAGTTGAAATAATGGACACAGGGAGTGCAAATAGGCCTCAACAGAAATGTCAGCCTGCCCAAGGTTGCATGAGATGGGGATTCAGCATGAGTGCTCTCTACTGTACCGTAAACCTAAGTGAGCCGGTGAGAGTCAATGGAATAGATGGAGAATGCGCTTCAGTAGAGATCTATGCTTGTCATTTAAAAGGAAAGTCGTGACAAGCAGTTGAAGGGCCTGAAATCCACCAGCTCAACAAATTAAAGCCTGTGTGCTTTATGCACTGTTTTTAAATTCACCACCCAGTCTGCTGTTCTGGCGCTTGTCAGCCTGTGTGTCTGAGTGTGTGGAGAAATATCCATGTGAAAACAGAAAAGCAGAACATGATGATGCATTAAGAAAATCTGTGCAACACCACCAGGTTTCCCACATGCCAGATGATTTGATTAGATTTGGGAGCAACTTCTTCCATCCCTACCCTCTGAACCCCAAACAATTTTTAGGGCATTTTTTGCTCCTATCACATTTTACCCACTGTGACCTTATTTTCACCGCAAAATACAAATCCTGTACCTCAAACAGCACAATCATGGTCTGAAGTAGGGGGCACAAAACATGATTATAATACCATAATTCATGAAAAAAATGTTATTACTTTGATGATGTATTTTTACTTTGAAAATATGATTTATCTATAGTTTCCTTTTTTTAAGTGCCCACAAGAGTTAATAATATTGGAAATAAATGGGGATTCCACTATTGTTGACTAGTTACATTTACTATATCGTGGTGATTGTGAAAGCTATAATGTTTCTTGTTTAAAAGTTATTGGAAAAAGCTTCACTTTTCTCCTCAATAAAACATTATGTTGGCATCATATAAAATACATTAGGGGAGAAAAAATCTCTTCATGGTTATTACTCACAGCTGCCCAATCTCCTTACCAGGCAGCTCATGTGAAAGCTTAACATCATGCACAATATAATGTTAATATTCTTAAAGCCTTAATGGTTTAAACCTACAAGGGCTGACGAGGTCAACCTTGATCCCCTGGTATCATAACTCCAGACAGGATCATTATCCATACAACACTGAAGCTCACTGGCAATCCCATGCTCCACTGCACAGCGCGGCTTTATCAGCCAGCATCAGTGTG
The DNA here is from genome assembly GCA_903364295.1 of Serranus cabrilla. Classification (NCBI taxonomy): domain Eukaryota; kingdom Metazoa; phylum Chordata; class Actinopteri; order Perciformes; family Serranidae; genus Serranus; species Serranus cabrilla. Next base: position 220,461 of record CAFUXE010000618.1, read on the forward strand.
AGGTTTCAAGTACACTTGCAGCACTTAAATCTTAAATCCCCTCTTTCTGCTCACAGATCAGCCTCTTTTCTACTGGACAAAGAAATTATTTTCAGGAGAAGACCCGCGTTGGAAAGAGGAGCTTGAAACTGCTCGCACAAAGACCTTTTTAAACACTCACCACAATGTGATCCTGCAAAATTAAACACACATGAATCTGATCATTCGGCAAATCATTTAAAGCGCGGAGTGACACTAGCCAATGAGCGCAAACGCTGAAAGCAAATAGTGTGCAAGTCCTGGATCCTGAGAGTTTCCGCGCTGAAAACTAAGGAGGTGGGTTCATAAAAAGCCGAGTGACGACAGTCGTGGTGCTGGTGGTGGAGCGGGTTATGGAAACAGCGGGAAGGAGGGGAGGGAAAGAAAAGAGAACTTGACTTGTACTTGACTCAGACTACATTTACAGTATACGCTTGTCAAATCAGTAGCAAAACATGTGGCGTTGAAGGACATAGCAGCCCCAAACACAGATAAACAGAAGATGAATAGCTCTAAATAGATGTGAATAGCAGGTTTGAACACTTCCTTTTCAGACGATGGTTAGTTAGAAATAAGTCTTTTGGATGAATCACCATTTCCCTTCTGGGAGGGGTGCCAGCCGTGCAGCATGGCTAATTTTTACCACTTATTTTACACACACTGCTGCTTCTTCGACTTTGTATCGAGAGCTCCTCCTTCACTCCTACTAGAAAAGAGGTAGAGGAGTGAGTCTGCTCCAGAGTGCACCACACCAGCTGCCACCGCTCCACCAGCCAAACCAAACAGCCACACACATATGCACAAAAACACTGCCACACAGAAATGGAAAATCTGACCCTTTATGTAATCTTAGCTGCAGTTTTGTTTTTTGCTGAAATGAATGAAGTAGGCATAGGAAGTTTTTTTTTGTCTGCGGCGGAGGGGAAAAGCTTACATTCGCATTTAAACTTTCATTGTTATTGTTGTTTCTGTATGATATTTCACAGGTGGCTGGGTTGTTTGAGGTACAGCTGCACAATCAAACATCTTCTGGCTAAAGACATCAAGTGGGTGATCATTCCCAATTTGTGTTACTCAATGATTTTGTTGTTTTGGCTAAAGGGGCTAAAAGCTATTTTCTAAATGTTTTATTGATGAAAAAAATCAATATCAATACTTGGAATACTTGTAGACCATCATCAGTATCAGCCTTTGGACACACAGGGATATTATATTTGATGTTTTTATGACTGCCTATTATGTTCCATAAATATACAAAATACTACCACTCATGCTCCTAAGTTGTGTAAATTTGAATGTTTCATCTCTACTAATTATACCGTACTTCTTGCCCAAATGAGCTGCTGGGATTCACACATTTCAAAGACATTAAACACCCTTAAAAATAATAAGTGTTCCACTCCCTCCTGCTCCCTCTCATTACCGACTCATTTTCAGCTCATCTATCATTTCCCTTGCTGAGCCAGAACACAGTCTGCAGTTTGTAACATGCTCTCATTTACTCAGCAGTTAGCATTGCTCTATAGTTAATCTTAATTATTCAAGCTATACGTTTTGAGAGTTCGACACTTCGAGCTACTCAGTTTTTCATCACCTGCCGGTTTAAGCTCATTTGTCTTTCATGCTTGCGCCTCTCTAACTTCTCCCCCATTATCGCTCATCGTGTGTGCTGGCCTCAGCAGCGGAGGACGCACCGGCCCGAGAGGTTTATGTGAATTCAAAGCAGCAGATGAGTTACTGTGGGTTCCTGCCAGACTGACCTCAGCTGATAAAGTGTGACAAACAGAAGATCACAAACACTAAGAAGCATTTAAGTGAATAATGCAGCTCCGGTTCTCCTCTACAGGAGTTAGAGTAGCTGCACCCACTTGGCCTACACATAGCTGTCGTCTACATGGCCTTACAGCCACAGGCGGGCTGTCAGAGAGCCAAGATACGGAACAGATAGCTGATCTTTTTCACCAATCTGTTCAGACAGGCAGATCTGCTCGGCTTCTCACACTCTCACTGCGGCGTAAATCAAAAGCAGATCTTACTAAACTATTTTGAAGTCTGCAGAGGAGACTTTTGGAGACTGCAAGGACAAAGAGCAACGAGTGTCTTACAGCTGGGCTCGCTGGTTTAGGCTAGCCAGTGGGACTTGAGGAATTAATTCTGTTTTTGTTTGGTTTCATGCGAGCCTCAGATGTTTCTGCTGGAGCCCCCGGGGTCATGTACTAACCAGGTGAAGCTGGAATGCATGGTTTCTCTGGTGAGAGCAGAACAAACATCAGCGAAATTTAACCACTGCTAACACTAAAGAAATGGGGCTTGTGTGTATGCTTCATTATTCTTGGTCAGATGAATAAACAGCCATGGTCTTTTATAGGTTTCCTATAAATGGAGAGTCAGGTCTTAAAGCCAACGTTTATGTTGGGCTGGGGGGGGCTGACGAGGGATTAAGTGCAGATTGTGAGCAGTTAAGCAATAGCCTGTAAACAGCACACTCAGAACAGATGCTAAACTCAAATGTATTTCATCAATAGTGGAAAAAGTGACAATGTACATGTGGTAGTATTTTTTATAAAGTTATAAAAACAAGCTAAAACTACATCATTAAAAAAATATGAATGTTCAATGTCCAAAAGCATTTCGATGAGACGCATCCAAATCCAAGCTGTTTTTCTCCCCCAGACAATAAAATAACTCAACCAACATTCACATACAGTTTGACTACATTTGCATGGAAAATATCACAGTCTGTCGCATCGAATCACCACATCAGAAGCCAACACACCATGTTATCATAAATGTTATACAGCGTAACCTCCAGGGCCCTTACACTGACACGCACACGCCAGACGCACACAAATCCCTGCCAGTGAATGGCTTCTTATCAGTGCAGACTTAACCCAATGTAATTTCCAGTTAGCAGTGGACTGACTGGACAGAAGTCTATTTCACTGAGCTCATTGACTGCAGATTAGGCCACAGAGGCTGGCAAAATAAGCCGTTCTCTCACTTACTTAACTCTAGCTACATGAAACTTTCTCAGGCCTTGGACGAATATAGGTTCCGCCTTACAAACCAGGCAAATGAGAAAAAGGCTAATGCAGTCCAGACCACCCCAGTGAAAAACAAATCGAACCATGGTGCATCAAGCCTCGGTGCGAGCAACATCAAGACAAGACAGAAAAAGATTGAATCCAGAAGCATTTGAAGCAAATCTAAGGATCAAAGGCATTGATGTAAATAGTCAAGCTTCTAAGAAAATGCTTTAAGAGACAATTTTGGCAAGTTTTGAGAAAATTCAGTGCAACCAATGTTTAATTATTGTAAAAGAGTAAAATTCAATAAGACAGGTTTGCTTCGTTTCAATCTGGCCAAGGAGGCATGACAGAATAATATGGGGACTTGAAGGCAGATGCATGGAAGAATTCACCACAGAAGACGTACAAAAAGCACATTAGAGGTGAATCATGCATAGTCATCAGATTGTATTTAGTTGATGGCAGATACAGTAAGCGATCACTGACATCTCTAAAGCCTGACCTCACTTTAACTGTCTCACAGGACATGTGTGTGGAAGTTGCTTCCATATGGAGAGATCCATCTTTCTCCATCTGCTCCTCTGTCATGCCTACTCAACTGCTCTGTCTGTTCACAGTTGCTGAGTCAATGGACTTCCTCTCAATCAGGCCACTGAGGCTGATCTGACAGAATGAACGGGACTGGAAGGGTCTCAGAGACAGTCACATCCCGCCTCATGACCTTTGCTGTGGTTGTCATGGCATCAGGGGAAAACACTTTGACGAGGGTTGATTGTTAAAGAAATTAGAGCACAGGGGTGTGAATATGTAAAATAGAAATAGATTGTTTTGTTATAAGTGTTGAATCAATCCACCCACAACTGAATGGACATTTAGATGGTTTTTAGTCTTATGAAATTAAACTAGCTTTAAATTTCCATGCATGTATGTCTGAAATGCTAAAAATGACGGAGGAAACCTGTTGCTGTTGTTCCTTTACAGCAATTTTTAAATCCTTGAAAACTGGAAATATTACATTTTTTCCACCACTCAACGAGAGGCCCCCTGCAATCTATTTTTTCTCTTTTGCAAGTTAGTACAGTTCTTTCTCTGTTAGACTTTTAAGTTTATTTGACTTTGCTGGTTTGCTCCTACTTAGCAAGCATTTATCTTATACAGGTAGTTTTATTTACAACAATACAAACCTAATCCCCTTTTCTACTTTCGCAGCAATATTTTGGCAATCATGTAAGACCAAAGAAACAACTTTAAATAAAACACATGTTCATCGTTTTTTAGAAAGGTTTGCAAATGTTCATATGAATTAAACAATATTTGCTAAAAATAATTCATGTCAGTGCTTGACATACTTTAAAATGTGAGTGTTGTAAGAAAGTGATGTGTTTCTCTGTGGATGAATGTTTGCACAAACTGGGCTTCAAAAAAGTGTCAGCTCTGGTTCAAATTGGCTGTGTGATAAGAATGGAATGAGCTGCTATGGTTTGATCTGATAGAAATGAGTGATAAATGTTGACTGTGTCAAAAGGTAGGCCAGCGCTGTGCAGGTAAGAGCAGCATGTACAGTAGTTAAACCTGAAGGACAAAACCTCAGCTATGGAAATTACATTACTTTAAATCTGAAATGTATAAATGATGAATTCAGCATTATTCTTGACTGGAAATGCATATACTCTGCAATCAGTAGATTGTTTCAGTTGATATTTTGCTTCAGTAGCTGTTGCAATAGCACAATACATATTTAACAAAGACTGTTACACCCAGCCAGATCTCTGACCAGGCAAATACTGACTGCCATCTTTGATCTACTCCACAAAACGCTCTTGTTGGAACAAAACCCTTTTATTCCTGCTGCTCACAGATTGTTGATGTGTTAATGTTTCTCAGGATCAGTTAACTGCTGGCCCAGTTAGCCATTATCCTAGTTGTTTCAGACTACTAGATCATTCTATGTAACTGTTTAATTTATTGTTGTTTACTGTGGTTTACTTTCAATTTCCTATTCTGGACTTTGTGTAAATGTACTAGGGCTGCAACTAATTATTATTCTTATAAATGATTAATCTGCGTATTTTACTATCAAATAACTGAGAAGTTGTTTGTCTCTAAAATTGCATAAAATCATGAAAAACAACCACCAAAAATGCCTTGAAATGGCTCGATAAGTCAAAACAACCGCTGAACCCAAAGATTGTCAGTTTACAATCAGGGCAGACTAAAAAAACTAAAAATGTACACATCAGAGAAGCTTAAAGATGAAGAAGATTTTACCTTTTTTTTCTTTTTAAATTACAGATTTCTTTTTTGTCACTCAACTAAACAATGAATCGACTGATCCCTAAAGGTCTAATGTTTATTAAAATAATTACTGTGTTGCTTCCTGTGGGGACTTAATGCTGACAGATGGTGCTTTGCTTCTTCCTGTCATGAGGGGCAATGTTACTAATTAAACAGACTTTTGTGAATCTAATTTTCTTTTTACTGTACCAATTCATTTTTATAATACGTTTGGTCTAACTCTTGCTATGACTACCAATGAAGATTTACAATTTCACAACTGCTGACAGTAAAAACCTCAAAGGTCAACCACTGTCTTCATTCTTTTATTTTAGGTGACGCACAGTGAAGGCAGAAGGGTAATACTGAAGGCCATATGTACAGATATACTGTAGAATAGAAAAGAAATCACCATGACTAATATCATAGTATAGCTTTAGTGATACATGCCAGCCCCAGGTAAGATAAACAGGTTTTTCATTAAACACAAATCCCCCTGACCCCTTTACTTTAAGGCTCACACAGTTCAGCACTCACTGCCACACACACCGACACTCCATCAGGAAAAAAGCATTTCCTGTGTGTAAAATGACGCCAAGAACCACTGAATGCACTATTATTTGGAATACTAAATGAATGTGATGTGGGAATGCAGGTATGACGGTGGTAAGCCTTTTTCCAGCTTTTACTCAGAGTGAGCAGTTGCTCTTTATCATCTTTTCATTCATTGTTTAATACAATTGTGTTGGTGCGGCAGGCAGGAAGTTCAGGGAATCCAGCTGTCACATTCCCGGCATTCCAGAGGTGAGCACCCTGCATTCTTCTCCAACTTGTCAGCGAAGGAGTTGAGTGAACAAGCAAACAAGTCATCCGGAGAATGACTGAGTGAGCATGCAAATGAATAGGAGCACTTTGTGTAAGTGAAAGACTGACAGAAAAATTATACGAGTAGAGATGTAGACTGGCAGCAAAATGAATGTATAAGTGAAATAATTTCTGACCAAGCAAGAACACAAGGAATGAGTGAGTGAGTGATTAAAAAAGACGGCTGAATACAGACGAATTAATGAACGAAACAAGAAAATTGATAACTGGAAAAGAGCGAAAATAGGAGCAAGTGAGCAAGCAAAGGATTGAATAAACATTTCATTGAATGTACCATTAATTAAGCAATGAGTGATTCATACATGAGTAAGACAGCAGTTGAGTAAAATGGTGACTGAGCGATTGAGTAAAAGAGTGTGCGAGTCAAAATAATGAATAGTACGACAATCAAACTGGCTGCCGTCTCGCTGCTTGCATAAACTACACGTCATTGTGTTTGTATGCATTTTATCATCACTCTGTGCAGTTTGTACAACTTGCACTACTCATAAGTCTTTGTAAAGCAAACCACTTATGCCTCAAGGAAATTAATCTTTGCTCCACAATACACATGAACTACTTTGTGTACTCCCACTCTGGTTAACCGTATGTTGCTCAATCACACTGTGGCCTCCAGGTGCATACTTCTGATTCCATGCAGGCTACATGTGCCTTTACTAGGACATGAGTCACTGCACAGACTTGCAGCTACTGTAGTCAAATACTTATATGCAAGTATGCACAGAGGTCACTTGAAATGTTTAAAACAGACCAGCACATACTCCTACACATTCAAAATGTTTGTGTTGGACTGGTAAGAGTGCATCATTTAACATGCGAGTGTGTGCACAAGCGCAGTTCTACGACAGGGAACAACAAAGTTGAGGCCGTCATTTCTGGTCCAGCTTCATTCTTGAAAGTGTGAGAAGCGAAAGGCAAATCAGCTTGGCGTCGCTCTGTCAGACAGGAATGTTGTCAGTACAAGCTCCTGTAGCAAGTGTCTTGTTTTCACTTAACAAAACGCTGTATTTTGATCCTTTATCTGCAAGTTAGCTCCACCTGCACAGGCAAGCTGCTGCATGTGAGACGTGTTGAAATGGAAGGGGCATAAAATGATAAATATGATGGCAAAATATTATTTCTAATGTATTTAAGACTTAGAAAAAGAGGGATATAGCAGAATATCTTTGCCTAGGCATTTCTATAATAAACTCTGTATACAACTTTAAAAGATACTAATAATGAAGGGCCAAAAGGGCCACAGAATAAGACCAGATATGCACATGCACAATGGCTACATTTACGACCAAAAGCAAAACATTAATTCATAATTTAAAAGATTGTTCTTTCTTCTTTTTATCCAAAAGGCTGTGTAATATGCTGCTAAAATAGCAACACCCTGGTTTTGTTTAGAAAGAGCAGAGATGTTGGCAGGGAGCTGAATGGGAAGCAGAGGGCAGACGGTAGTCGGCAGCGCAGGGTTTCTGTTGTGATGTGGACAGTGACTCAGTGTTTCCACAGTGGGATCTGCCAAACAAGGGGCCTCCCAGAACACTGCTTCTGTCAGCGCTCCAGACCCGATCACAGTCAATGGGAGCAGCTGGCAGACAGTCAATTTCAAATGGATGTGATGAGACATTAGATCCAAAGTCCAAATACTCATCTAGTTACAGCTGAGCAGGAAGTTTTACTTTGGTGATCCAGAAGCGAGTGAACTCAGGATTCACTTTCTTGGAGCTCACTAAAGTGGTGGGTGAAGTGGCACGCTTAGATTACAGGTATCATTACCTGCTCATCAGTGCATCTCTCTGTACTATAACTAGTGCAGTGTCCGTTCACAACATGCTCGCCCTCTAGCACTGTTGCTGCAGGTTTCCATTGAACCCCCAAACACTCAACACTTGACTTCCTGGGAATGCTACAGCATATGAGTCTTACAGCCGCTAAAAACATCCTTTAAATCTCAAGCAATTATCTGTAACATTAAATACAACCACATCCTGCCAACTTCCTGCCAAGACGTGAAATAACCAGAGCTCTTCTGACTTTGGCAGAAAATTTGATTGGGAAAATAAGTTTCCCTGGCCTTTGAAGATTGCTCAATGATGCATACATTTGTTATGTTTGTGTCTGATGATGATGTAGAACAGGGAGAGCTGGGGTTGTCTTCTGCTCAAACCTTGTTACACGAGAGCCAGACAGATATATCGGTTGACAGATATTATCGGCTGATATTGGTATATCAGTATCAGTGTGTATGCTGTCCGGTATGTGCTGTTATCAAAACTTTTTTACACAATATATAATCCAGAAAATGTTGCTTAGTGTCATTTTTGTCTGCAATTGACTGAAACTAAACAGTAATTATGTTTATTTAGCTAATTATTTTATTCCTATTTATTCTTATTTCCTCAGTTATCATTTATATAATTGGCTGACAATACTGTATTATAATGTATAACAATGTTAAATAATATTTAATGAGGTTTTATGGTTTATAAAGTAGCTCTCTGGTTAGATTTGTGTGAGTGGTGAAAAAGTGCACAATCCATCGAAAAAGGTTTATTTTCATTCCAGCTCAAAAATTATAATATCGGCTATCGAAAAACTTTTCATCTAAAATCAGTATCGCCATCGGTCTGAAAAGTCCCATATCAGTCGGGCTCTAGTAGACATAACGCGAAAGCAAAGCATTCGTTCACTTTAAAAGCTGATACCGTGCATCAAGGTCAGAAACAGGTCACGGCTGCTGATGATGTGCGGCCACACACAAGAATAACAGTAACTGAGCTAGAATCCCTTGCTGAGACCAAATTTCTGTGGTCCCATGCGGGAAAGTTAAAGAACACATACAAAGTTTTGAAGGATGTGTAGCAGGTGTGCCTCTTGTATAACCTTCTACCTGTGCACTCTGCCAAGAACTACACCAAGCCTTCCAAAAACTCCATGAAAAACATGTGAAATGCAGAGCTCTAAGAAGCTTTAAATAACAAGAAGACATATAATTTTTTTCTCATTGACAGTTTGGGTCAGGAGATGCTGCTAAATCAAGATAGTGCTCTATTAAATACATTGGACTGAAAAAGCCAGTGCAAAGAAAAAGCTGCATTATGTTACCAGATGTAGTTATTCAATCATTATGATTCTATTTATAGAAATCTGCGCATATAACAAGAACATTTAGAGATTCACAGCGCCGTGAAAAGGGTTGGCTTTGCAATATTTTCTGGAATACAAGTGCAAATAAAAAGTCTAAAAGCTGACTAGTCATTTTGTGTCAGACAAACACAGAACATGTGTTACAAAACACATTGTTGGGAGGTCGGGGCCCTCTGAGAAAGGATAAACAACAGATAGATAACGGGTTTAAAAAGCTTCATATAAACCAGTGCAGATTTACAATCCCCACACATAATGCACTGATTGAAATAGAAATGGAGATGCTTCGGGAGGTATATGAGTGTTAATTGCTGGCTCTGAATTAGTCATGCCCCTCAATCACTTCTCATTGAATCAGTGTGTGCCGCTGCTTTCCACAACCCAAACAACTCAAAGAGCGGGCACGCATACAGTGGAAATGACGCACAGACAAACACACAGAAGCATTTTTAATCTTCCGTCTTCAAAGTCCTGACTCATCTCAACAGACTGAATAAATCACTGTCAATAGCTCAGACCTCTGGAGAGAATTTGTGCTCTAACCTTGCCCTGCACTTGACATTTTTTCTCTTCATGGGCAAAACAAAGACGGGCTCAAAATAAGAAAGTACATCAGTTATTTTTCCAGGTTGCGTTCCCTGGTGTATCAGCACTGCTTGGCTACAGTAAGGAATGCTGCTGTTGTTGACTACAGCCAATCTCTGAGGGATTTACAGGGCAGGATGTTTGAAACCTACACACTGCCTGTGCTCAGCTCAACGCTCCTCACATAGGGAACATATCTTATTGCTGTCCAGAAACAGAAGTATTAAAAATCCTGAAGGTCAAAATTGCAAGAAGCCACACGTGAAACACAATGAAGCAGCATTCTTGTAGCTTGTTGTTTAGTAAATTAGATATTTCGCCGTATCAAGCGATATGTGGGATAAGCTCCATGGCGAGAATAGCTCAGTGCTTTCATGAGTAGACAGTTTCTGTATTTACTCCCATCATGTGTTTCAGTGTAGCTATTGTGACAGCGAGGCCTGTGGTTGGCCCGAAAACCACAGGTTTTATATTTTGAATAAGAAGTGTAACTTTCTCTTGATTTGAAAAGTTTTGCCTTTTTGTGCTGTGTGATATTTTTTTTTTCACTTTCTGTTTTAACATAACAATCAGCTCAATTCAGAAGGATAATCTGGAAAATGTGTATTACTGTTGTAACTCTGACACATTATCTTATTATTTTGCAAAGAGACATTTAATACAAGAAATGGAAAACCTTGTGAGATTGCTAAGAAGTTATTATCTATATATATTATAGATTATTATATTATAAGAATGCAGCCCTAGAACCTTTACCACCAATATCAGCTTCACTGATGGTTATGGTGTCTCAAAAAACTGCACCTTCCTGTGTCAAGTTATTGTCGAGAGATACTAAATACCTTCTCTGCTAAATACAAAGGCAGCATAGCTTCAAACAATGCACAAGAGCAGTGTCATATATCTATGGATAATAGACAACATATGGCTGATAAAGAGAGAGGGAGAGAGCTGTAAATGTGCTGTGAGTCGAATTTGCTCTGACGTGAACAGGAAATTTCAGCCAGATTCTGTCAATTCCTTAAACTATTTCTGCAGAGCATGGCATCAACATTTCAAAACACAGTTTACAAGGTGTTCTGCTGACATCAGCCCGGTTTGTGGACTCAACGGTCAGGGGGGTTTTAATGACCTTGCATGCACTAGTGACCTGCAGGAAGTTTGTATATCTAACCTCATTCTACTTTTCACAGCCGTCATTTACACTGTATACAGAAAATCACAAATGTGATTCTCTAGAAAATATTCAAATGATCATTTTCTATCTTTGGTTTGTTGAAAAATAGTTGCCATGAAAGTAAAAACACAGGGTAAAAAGCAGGCAAAGCAACGTGTAAGCACTTTTTCTGATATAGTTCAGATATGGAGTTGTAACCTAAATAACTTGAATGTCCTTGAGTGCGCACACGCTCACACACAAACACACAGCTGGAGGCATCTGCTGTTTTCCTTCTTCTGACACACATTCCTGACTAGTTTTTGCAAGGTCATAAACCTTCTTTAATAAGAGAACTGTGGCAGCAGGTTGTACACAGGCTGCTTATTGGCCTACTTCTGCTCAGAGAGAAACAAGAAACAAGACAAGGAAAAGAGTTAACGATTTCTGGTATCCTGCCTTTTTAGTGTGGAAACAATTATCGATTAATTTTATATAACTTTAAGTACTTTACCAAGTAAAAATATGTGGATCACACTAATGTCAACATTTGCATGCTTTTCTTTCATATCATTACAAATTAACCCCCTTTGGGTATTTTAAGTGTTGCTCAGGCAAAATAAACTTAATCTAACCTAAACCATACTTGGCTTTAGGAATTAAAGATTAATAAATGAGGTAAACAATCAGATGACCCAGACCTACAGTACTCCTTACACCACGCTAATTCTCCTTTTTTTAAATCATCATATTCTGTAACATGTCTTCCTGTCTTTATTTCACCTGCTCTAGCATGGGAATTACACCTTTTATTTTGAAGTCCTTTCTGCAGCTTTTTGTAACTTTGTTCATATTCAGAAACAAGGTCTATAGATATACACAATACACTGCACTAGCATAGACCTTTTAATCTAAAGTAAAAGTCATAGGAGCCATACTCAATGCTCTATGGTTTTGAAGAAAGTTTACATGTCAATTTCAACAGAAAACCCACTAAACATTAAACTTTTCACTTTGAAAATCATATTCCTTTAATTGTATCAATAATACTGTCATCAAGGAGAATTTTAGTTCCTTATCTGATACAACAGCGAGCCTTGGGAGGAAAGCAAATGATCGACTGATGTTCAAAATGTCAAGGTAAGTCTGTCATTGGTTGACTGAACTATGCAAGGTGAGTCCACCTGTAGCCTCGGTCTACATTCCCTCCAAACTCAACAGGTCAGAGCTGACAATATGTGTCTGTTCACGCTCGCTGTCCTGCGTGGAATGCAGCTGCACTTCCCGCATCATGGTAGCACTCACACGCTACACTGTTTGCACATGCATGCGCAGGCAAACATGCGCGCACACTGGGAACACTGGGCCGCTGTGCTGCTGTGATGTTGGCCATAGCCACAGGAAAAGCTGACGTGTTTACATTCAAACAATACCCAGCAGGACAAAGCCCGGCTGTTGTTATGGCCCGCTGTGTGAATGAGGGACTTCAAAACAGGTTTCAGAAAGCAAAGCTATTAGACACTTGGCACTACAAGAGCTTCTGTTTCACTGACACCCTCGTAATCAAATAACTAAAGTAAACAGCATGGAGGACAGCGTGACTAAGGCCGAAAAGAAAAGCTACAACTTCTTACAAATACATACCTGTCAGCCCTCATGGATTGTTTTTGAATGGATTTTTTTACCGTTAGCTGTATGTTTAAATGTGTCATTTTTATTATTAACCAATTTCTCTTTTTTCCAGATTGGTCTCCCATCAAAAACGTCAATGTAGGGCGTTTGTACAGGCAGCAAAATGAGGGGAGGTGCATGGGTCAAACAAACTGTGAAATTTCTCCCAATTCACACAACTTGTGTTTTTTACGCAACTTACATCATATGTTACAAAAGAACCAGAAACTCTTCTTTTAATTTTCATATATATCAGTGAACCAAACGTGTATGTATAATGGGATGTGTGCTGCTTGGAACGCTCCAATTTACTGCAAGCCTCTTTTGACAAACATTCCTTATGTCCTTATGGATTGGTATTGACAAGATCTTGATAAGATCTTGTTGCTTTTTCAGATAAATCAAACGAATCAATCTAAAAAAAAAGAAAAAAAAATTGAAAATCTAGCATGATGTGTCAATAAACAGAAGAGATGGTTGCCCCTTATGGCAGCCTTCAATGCTTCATATCACATTTTTCTGGTACCCCATGTGAAAAATGGTAAGAGTCTGTTTCACCCTAGTGCTGTTTCTCAGGCTTCACCAGGCAGCTGTAACACATATCGTGGGGAACTGGTGCAACAGATCTTTGAAACCAACAGCCACAAACCATAGAGCAGAGATGACCAAGAACTTGCTCACAAAACTTGAGTCACTGCAGTTTTTTTTTTTTTTTAGCGTCCGTCTGCCTTCCAGTCCACAGGCCCTTCAGCTCAGTAAGGAGGAGCCTTTTATTGGCTCCACAAGGAGAGCTTTCAGTGCTGCAGGTCAGAGGAAGGCTGTGTTTATCCACCCATTTAAACACAAACACACACACACACAAACATACTGTCTTCCAAGGCTTCCCCCTCTCTGTCTGTTTCACACACAGACTCCTCTGTATCCTTTTAATTTCGGACTCTCTCTCAACCCTGCAGTTTTTTGGCACATTCAGGTTTGTTGATGTTGTTACTGGCATGTGTGTGTGTGTGTGTTTTGCATTTACGTCATACTGGATTTACTGAAACTTCACTGAAAAAAAAACAGCTTCAGCTTGAAGATTTTTTTTAAGAAATCCTCTGTCTTTGGGTCACAAATGTTGCAACACAGGCAGCAAACATGGCAACAAATACATCTAGGTGCATTAGCAGTCCAATTTGATTTGAACAACAGCTTTCTGCTGAAATAACTAAGGGTTGCCACTCTGCACGTGGACCTTCAAACTACTTTAAAGCCCTGAAAACATATGGTGTTCACACGCACACAATTTCCTGCCAATGTTTTGGTAACTTCACATGGGAGATCTTTAAATTCCTTTTCGTCTTTGCTTCTCACTGGTTCGAAGTATGCAGAGTTCAGTTTGAGAAAAGTGAAAAGTCACATACTTCACAGGACCAATCAGGATTTAGTTCCATTGGGTCATTGTCAGTCAAATCTGATCAAACCACAACTGACCCAGTCAAAATTGATGGTGGCTTTTGTGCAGGTGCACATCCAATCCACAAAGCCACACCCAACTTGCAGAGGCCACATTCAGATGAACAGCATCCGTGCATTGAAAAACACAGACCCCCTCATTCATTTCAATGAGAATACTGCGTTGGCACAGTGCTGCAGAACGTTCTGGCAAAAAAGTTGGACCTGGCTTAACTTCTGCCGCAACACCATGCAATAGCCTGGCAACACACTGCCTTCAATTCGCACACATTCCCAGTAGATAACTTATTAACAAGAATGGCATAATGCTACATAACAAAAGAGAGAATTATTTTTGCCATGATCTCTACAGAGTTGTAGTATGTTGCCTTACAGCACTATAAGGCCCAGTGCAGCTTTTTAGTGTCTAATAAGCTGTAACACTCATGGATGTTCTCAAACTAGACTCATGAGATGGTATTTTATCTATCTATCTATATCTATTTAGGCCATTCTATTTTCGGCTTTAACACCCTGTCTTTATCAATCATGCTTCACATTTGCCAATCACTTCACTCTGAAATGGTTTTTGAACATTTATAGCCAAACGAAGTGCGTCCCGTCATGTGCTGACCTGTGATGTTTTTCTACAGTTCTGCCTTCAAGGTGTAAATTACTTTCGGCAAATAGGACATTCAGATAAAAAAATTAAATAACAAGTGATTTGTTTGTTTTTTGCAGCAGTCAATGTCATATTGTTTCCACTCTTTGTCTTGATGAAAACGTCTTGTTTTTAATCATTTTCTGCTCCCCGTTGTAGTAAGGAAGTTAATTTTAGAACATCACACACACACAGGTGCCCTATGACATGTAATCAGCCTGGGTCTGTTTTTTCCCACTTCTCTCAAATTCACTCTTTCACCTCATAAAATAAGCACAAACTCTCACTCCCGCTTTCTATTGCTTCTGCCCTCTGCCAACTCTCTCAAGATTCATTTGAAGTTTCTCTGTATTCAGCTTTGCCTGCTGCTCTCATCTCATTCTCTGGGCCCAGCTTTTGATTATGTGTAGCTATTTCTTTCTCCCCCTCTCTGTGCTGACTCTCCAGCTTGCTCAATTTAAACATCCATATCTCCCCCCTCCCATCCCTCTCTCTGCCATCTTTCCTGATTACCTGCCAGTATCTCTCTCTTTCCCTCATCTCTCTTCCTCACATCCATACCTTACCTGATAGCCTCCTAAACCTGGAAAGATCTGTCTTAACTATGAGAGCATCTCCCATGCTTCATGTGTCACAACCACTCTTTCTCGCCAACCTGAACTTAGACATTACCTGGGGGATTGAATATGAGAATGCAAATGTCCGAACTAGAAGGACCGGATATTAAATGGACTTTAACCTGCCAGCTCCCTACAAAGTCTGTGTAATATCTGATGGAGCTCATGTGTGTGAATAAAGCAGGTTGTTGTCCAGCTGAAATCCCCCAAAAAACACAAAAGAAAACAAACATCGGAGGGTAAAGAAGGAGGGTATTTACATAAAGACGTTAAAGAAACTATCTAACCGGAGCGATGACGAGATTCTGGAACTTCTGTCAGTAAGTGCAGATACTGGAATTATAAGAGTGAGAATCAGTGAGAAAGCATCTACCATGGACAATCTTATGTAGAATTCGACAGATGTGGGATTTTTGAGACTGATGCCGACCCTGATTTTAGAGTGGGAAAATTAATTGATAATCGATAAAGTGTTTGTTTTTTTTATTAGAAAAATTTTCATTTTTCTAATCAACCAATATGCAAAAAAATGCCCCCTTCCATCTTATCTCCTACAGCCCTTTCTCTAATTTGCATGTAATGTATAATTTATTGGTCTTATTATCCCACACCCAGCTTATCATGGCTTTGATTATATGTTTGTGTAGCAAGTCAGTTATCAGCTGTGTAAAGTGGTTAAAGGTATGTCACTGGAACAGGAAGCGTCAGTTTCATATCAACAGCTGTCTTACCCACATGACCTCGACCAAGGTGAGAAACTACAGACAAAACACCCGAACCAATGCTGAGAAATTCTCAGAGCAGAAACTCTCACCAAACTCAGTTGTTGACACACATCCTTTTCTACAACCATATTATGTATTAGTTAATACTATAGAGGAGACAATGTACGTCTTGTGTTTACTTTGTCCTCAGGGTGAATTCAGGCAGGGAAACAAAGCCGTGGCCTGACACAATTCTTAAACATGTCACAACATTAGATATACTTTTAATCCTGATACAGTCATCCGAGACCACGCCAAGACACACATGAACAATAAGTAACAACTAAATGAATGACTGGATGCATTAACAATGTCATAGAAATTCTGAGACCCTGATAATATTTCGTCTGAAGAAATTTACTTTTGATCATTTTTACCCATCAATGTACTTATGTGTGTTATGGCACATTTTCACTGCATGTTACATCAACGCTCTACTTAACTCAACTCGGTCATCTAGGTTAAGGTTCCGATACTAGAAGGTTGAGTTAAAACACTGCAGACCATGTCAGAGAAAATCATTCCTTCCGTACACAGGACATTCTGCAAAAAACTGCAATTTCTAAATAACCACACTACCGTCAACAATGACTTTTTATTTACTTGGCCGGCAAATGATGGCATACACAACACTGTACATTTGACTAAATGCACAGATTTTTGTTTTTGGTTGCGGATGAAAGGATTCAGAAAGTGAAGATGAAATGGACCTGGCACCAAAAGTGAGTTAAGTTAAGTCGAGCCGAATCCTGCAGTGATCATGAGCTGAATGAACAGTGAGCTTGAACCTTCACCACTCTTTGAAGAGGAGCCCTCAAGCGTGGATGACGCTGGTGTCTAACTGGTTTTCACCTCGGCTGTGTGTGAACATGCATGTTTGCTCACATTTTAAGAGCGTTTTGTCTAAATGGAGAGTTTATACATTGAATAAGCTAAGATGTCACACCAGCAATTATGACACTATTATGGATACAACAGCACCTGACGACTGATTTCTTTGTATTCATACTATTTTACAACAATTACTAATGCCATTACACTGCAAGAAAAGCTCTCTATAAAGTAAACAAATAAGTGCTCTGAGGTTCCTATTTTAGGAATTCAACTTCCCTGCAATCGATGAGGGTGATGGTCCAGAAACAATCTTCTTTCAAAATCCGTAAATAAAACAATAAGTC
Organism: Serranus cabrilla; assembly: GCA_903364295.1. Taxonomy (NCBI): domain Eukaryota; kingdom Metazoa; phylum Chordata; class Actinopteri; order Perciformes; family Serranidae; genus Serranus; species Serranus cabrilla. The sequence goes on from CAFUXE010000618.1 coordinate 237,871, forward strand.
TGTTTCGGTCAGTGGTTCCCAAACCTCTGTCAGGTATTGTTCAGCTCTTAAAGACATTTTTCTCCAAGTTTTGAAAACACTGGCTTACAGTATGTGTTATAATTCCACTGGACTGAATGAAAACAGAAAGTACAATTAGGACTGTCACTTTTAATGACATTATCAAGGATTACAGAGCCATTCTGGGAGAAATATGACTGACTGGTTTAATTTAGATTAATGCTTAATTAATCTCATACTGCCAAAGTTATTATTACTTCCATTTAGGAAAACAAGTCTGAACTAAACTGAATATTGTGAGGACGCCATCTTTGTTTATCTCGCTGTTGGCACAGCCACCCATGTTCCACAGAAATAACGTGGAATGTATCTGTGACCAATCAGATGCCACAATAAGTGTTTTATAATCACCAGTGTCAGGCAGTACGCCATGTCTTCATTTCCACCTGCCTCTGAAGCAGGCAGGCCATGCTATCCTGTGTATCAGTGAAACAAAAATGCAGTGGGAGGGTGTTTGAGGTATCCTGTACCAACAATGATGCCCTGGGCAACACCGGAGACAGATGAAGTAATGCCACGAGGAAAAAGACAGGAAGCAGGAGACAGGCAGGGTGAGCTGTACTGCTGAAGATGTGTTTTGACATGAAAAAAATGTACATGTGTACATATCTATATTCCTGTACTACTTGAAACTGTGTGCACACATACATGTCGAGCTACAACACAATAAAGCATGCGAAAAACACACAGCACACACAGACAAATATATATATATATACACATACACAGGTCTACTTGTTGTTTTTTTCCCACAGTCCTCTGTGACCTACATCTTCTTCCTTGAACAGTCAACAGCAGAGTGAAACGCCGCAAACCAAAAGGCTTCAATTTCATACGCTAACCTCAGAGTACGTATTTTACTGACTTCTGACTTCTTTGTTTTTTTCAAGGAGGAGTTTAGATTTAGCCAAATCATTTAACTCCTGAGGAGCTTCAGGTCGTCTTTTGCCCCCGTCACATTTTACTCACTACAGCCTTGTTTTTTACTACAACATAAACTCCAGGTCCTGCACAAAACAGCACAATCATAGCTTGAAAAAGGAGTAACTCAAAAATGTCTTCTGTGCAGTATAAGTTATAAACATATAAATCATGCAACAAATTATCATAATTTTGCATGATAAATTGATAATATACTTAAAGAAAATTGGAATACATTGGTATCTGCATATAAAACATTTTTGCCCAGACGAGTTACCAATACTGAAAAAAAATGGGAGCTCCACATGCTTCATATATTGATCTATATGTATTTTTACAACCCCTCTAGTCCTCTTCTCTCTGCTGCGTGATGAATTTTATCATGTGACTGCTGGTCTCAGCTTAATCTTTCATGGCTTCCAAGTTGTGCTGAGCAGTGTAGAATTTCATGTTTTTTACAGGATATTTTTCGTGCAAACACTTCATTTTTGTGTGAAATATTTTGAATAAAGTAATTTGGATGAAATAGCATTGAGCTTAGATTTGGTCATTTTTCCTGAAGGCCATGATTATCACAAACGACTTTAATAGGTTGTGGGATTTTTCTGCAGTGAACTGCTAATTCTGCTGAGAACGAAAGGCATAAAATAAGAAAATAAGAAAATATGAATATGACTAGTAGATGTGACAACATCTTCCTGGCATAGCCTTTAATTCCTCATGCCGGTGTGAATGACTGTCTGTCTTTGGCCACAACATCATGTGCACATGCAACTCAATGAACAAATCAGACAAAGAGAAATTATCAGAAAATGCATAATAATAATAATGCATGTTTAAATAATAATGCTAAATCATCTTCATGTGCAGTTTTCTGTGCTGTTATTCATATAATAAAAAAATCAATGGCCTCTAATGAGAGTCATACAACAAACCCTCATAGCACCAGTAAAACAACAGACATTCACCAGTATTATCCTTTCATTTACATTTGCTGTGCTGCATTGAGCAAAGCAGCTTCTTTGGTAAGTCCTGCTGAAACACACACAGCCTCTTTTGAAACATGTCTCATTGCATACACTCCAAGAATACAGCATCGACCACACACTGGTCTGCATCTCCTCCCTTCTGCAGTTTGGGGCGGCTCCACTGCTTGCTTCGAAAGCAAGAAGTCACCACTTAAGTCTGCGTTTCTCCTTCTCTCCCTCACTTGCACCTTCCCTTGGGAGCCTGTGGCTTTGTGATGGTTGGAATTCCCATAAATGTCCGATCTGTACTGGGCGCAGCTAAAACCACCATAAATCACCCGGCGTGATTTGTTGTCTGTTGCCACCAGGGCGTCTGGATGGCACAGAATAAAGGTAGGCATGGAGGGAAAAGCTGGATGGAAAACTCACGGATTTGGGAAAGGTTGACGAGGCATAAAACCTGCGGTAGGAGAGATTACCCACTGAGCCAAACATCTGCACAGGAGACAGACGAACCTACAGCGCGTCTAAAACTTTCACATCCAACTATTTTAGCTGACAGGAAGACTTTAAATAAAGGACGACTGAAAATACTACACCTGATTCCTATGCTGTGCTTTTCCACATGGTATCCCGTGATGCCTTTACTCCAAGTGCTCCAAGAGTCCACTCCACTCAAGCCGAATATGGCATGTTTACAAGAAAAAATAACTTGGACCGAAATAAATAGTGCCCATAAAATGGGAATGACCCCACTTATATGCAAGCCAAGCTGTAAATCTTCCAGTGTTCCTACACCTTGTCCCGTGTCAAATTCAAGCACTTTTCCAGCATTTTCAAGCACCTTGAAGTTACATATTTATAAAGCATACTGATTCACTTCTTCATAGCATTATTGACAAGATGTTGTTGTGACACAACAGCAACAAACTAAAACAAAACACAACAAGTTTCCTGTTTTAAAATGCGATGCCTGTTTAATCTCAAGTTCAAGCAGATTCAAGCATTGTAGTCAAAGACAAAGCGCCTCTTGAACTTTGAACATACCTAATGAAAATTCAAGTGTTTTCAAGGTTTTCCAGCACCCGTTGGAACTCGATCTCTCATCCAATAACAACAATTTGGCTTCAGTGACTGCAGTGTTGCTGAATAACCCAGAGTGGGCATCATTACAGGAAAAGGTGAGAGTGTGCATATCGGCACATTCAACAGCAGTTTGACAACCTTGAGAACAATCTAAGTGTTATTTGGAATCCTTACAGCTGCTTTCAGCTTTGTACAAAATAATGCTATTAACTACATTTTCACAGGAACATCCTTGAAACCTGGAAAAGC
>CAFUXE010000618.1:242440-268571 GCA_903364295.1 Serranus cabrilla
TGACGCCCCCACGTTTTGTACTGCATGCTAAATGTTTTTTTTCCATTTCAGTGTTTTATTTGCATTGCACAATCAAGACCTTCAGCAAGACTTATACAGTTGGAGTTGCTTAACTTTTGTGTCTGATCTGGCAAAAAAAAGAAACTAGCCACTTAGCTAAATGTAGTTTAAGTTAGTCTGCTCATTAAGTCATGTACAGTGTGTACTAATTGACATGTGACTGAGTCCTAACGAGATAGTTAAGCCACAAGTAACCTACTGTTGACTCATTTCAGTCAAACTCCACTGACACTTGAGTGAAGTTGTCCTACAGCGAGGTGAAGCAACAGTTTGATTTTGGCTAACATTAGCAAGGCGATGCTAATTGAAAAAACACGATAGTTTTGTTTACCTCTGCTGTCCGCAGCGAGGGCGGTTTCTTTAAAGCCAGTTTGAAAGAAGTTTCCATGGCTCCGGTCATTTTCATAACTTCGGCTCCAGTCCACCTTTATACTTCCTCTTTAGGTATCCTCACTTTCACGTCTCCTAGTTGCTCTTTTAGCCGACCCGAGCTGAACAAACTCACATCCCCGTGGTTCTTGTCCTCGCCGAGCCGAGCATGGATGGAGTTTACCGACCAGGAGCTCCCTCTCCTCCAGGAGGTTTGAAAAACTTCACTTTCAACTACTGAGCGCCCGAAAAAGAGACGATAGGACCACTAAACTGTGACAGAAAGTTAATTCTATGGGACCCGTAGTCTTGAATTCTGTACATCTTTGGTAAAGGAAATATCCACCTCAGTAGCTAGCGTCAGTCAGATCCAGGAGTTCAGATTTAGATCCCTCCTCCTGCAGATCTGAGTGTGGAGAGTTGACGACATCTGTCTGCACGGAGATGGTGCTGCATTCAAAGGCCGTCGGAAATAGGTACATTTAATTCATTTAGCTGCCATTTCACATGAACAACATAAATGGCAGCTACATTTATTGAGCAAGATTGGATTTTTCACGATTCAGCACAAATGTTTCATGTAAAGATTTAAAAAACAATGCAACAAATCCTTTCTTAACCTACTTCAGGTCTCTTTTGTGAAGACCTATTTTGCTAAAAGGGGTTATACCAAAGTTGGGGGTTATTTTTTTTTAAAAAGAAAGAAAAAACAACAAAAGATAATAGTTTGTAGCTCACTTTTGAAGCTATATTTCACATATTGTATATAAATATTTGGATGTATATAAAATGTCAGTATATCCTTGCTGTTTTTGATATGAGACAATAAACTGCCTCCACAACTTTAGGCTAATAATAAAGAACAAACAACTCATACACAAAGCAACATACTAAAGTATTATTATACAATCAGTGATCAGAGCAAGAAACATATGGCCTCTCACCATGTCGTAATATCTGTTGCACAACCACTGCAGCCCATGAAAGCTTGAAACTGATAAACATTTTTTATTACTTGAATGCAATCATTTGCAAATCATTTTTGACATCTGTTCAACTGAAAACGGTACAGACGATATATTAATTGCTCAGACCTGTACTGTTTGTATCTAAATATATACATTTGCATGCATTTTATTTTAACCTACATTTTCCTAACTTTTTTATTTTAAAGACATATAATGTGCTTTTTACAAGTCATAGTCTAATGTAATCCAACTATAAGGGAATAAAAAGGCATTTTTAGGGTAGTTTAGTTTTGGATCTCTAGTGTACGAGCTAAGAAAGAAGTGCGTGAATGCAGCATAGATCCTCCCTCTGACTTCTGACTCTGAAGTCAGATTGCTACCATAGACCGCTCAAAACGCGGAAAAATCTGACTGCTGAAGCGCCTTTAGAGTATAAACTCATCCAAGTCACTTAAATATTGTACTTTAGCGGGGGATACAGGTAAACTGGCTCTATTAAAGCAAAAAAAACACGAATCATATCCAATTCTAACGAACATCTCCCAGTTTTTGACTAAACTTCATTTAACTACGCGTATTTTTTATTTTATAGCGAAAATGGTTCAACGACGGCTTCCTAAAACAACTTTTCAGGTGAAGACAGAGGGATTACAGCGATGTTCTCAATGACAGGAGACACACACCGATATTTGCATTAGCTTTCAGCCAGGACGCTCCTTCCTTCATTACATAACAGCGGTGTGTGCGCTCGTTTCGTTTTACCTCTCGTGCCGTGAGGAGGGAGGGGTGGTGAAGCCGCAGTTACGTATCAGGCAGGGTGGTAAATCCAAAAGGTGGGTAAAATGTGTGATCCAGATGGTGAGCACTAAAAGTCAAACCAAACAAAAGTGCTATTCTTGTATAGAGTTTGCCCATGATTCATAGCTTCTTTCCAGTCGGTTTGAAAAACGAGGCAGTAATAGAAGAATTGTCATGGAGAAACTGATTCTGCTTATACAATTAAAATGTGTAAATAATAAGTTTAAAGGCAAAGATTTAAAAAAGCTCACACGTGACAGTTATGAAGTCATGGGATATTCTATTCAGTGTTTGTGGGAAAATAGAGAAGAAACCACAGCTTCTAATCTGAGATGTAAAGAAACATAAACTTGGAGCCACTCCATTGAATCAGAGCCAGTTCTGTGGTTTCTTTCATAGGAAGCTTGTTTGGGATGTTGCTTAAATTACAATGTCTTCTAAACGGGTACAAACATGAGTATATGGTCAAATCTCTGGGTGATACCACTGCAAGTACACACTGGTCCTACAAAACTACCTTGTTTTTTTCCCCCTTATTTCTCCTCATTGATTCCTGGTTGTGAATTATAGCCCTTGGCCCTCTGGTTTTCAGTTTGGGGGAAAAAAATATTTTATATTCACACATTCAACCTTTAACTTTTCCAGGATTCTTTTTTCCTCTTTCCCTTTGATTCTGTGACAGAAAACATTCCCAGGGTCACATAAATTCTTAACATCGGCATCTTTATTGCACAACATTCCCATAAAATTGGGAAAAAATAATTTGAGGAGACAATTCATAAAAGACATTCTGTACAAATACATGGAAATAAACAGAGTATGTACAGTTTACATGAACCGTTACACATACCATGAGCAACTAAATAATTTATTCTTATACAAAGAAGGGAAAGCAGATATAAATTCATACCTTTTAAACATAATGGCTGGGTTGTACAAAATGTGGGCTGATACAGCGGAGCATCCTCAATGAAGTAACAAGCAATTTTACCAGCAAAATGAGCTCTCCAGAAGCCTGTGATGCATTCATGCCACATCTCCATTAAGACTTGGGTCATATACAGGGTGCGATTTGACTTGTAGAGAGAAACAAACACTGTTCTCAAGACACACTGATGGTTATTCCTACTTTTCCGTACAATACTAGCCCTTCTCAGCGCACAGTTCAACATACTTTAAAGCCCATCAATGAGCGTGAGCTTGGAGCAGGAAGATTTTTATAAATTTGGGAAAGAAACTTTCTGGAAACAACTCAGGAATTATTGAGCTGGCTGATGGCTAAATTAAACTTCATCCCTTTGCCTGTAATTCCCTTGCCATCAACATACATTTGCTTTTGCGTGCTTTTTGGAAGAATATACACAGTTCCTTCCTGCTTTTGGTGTTAACTTTATGTTATTGTTATTGTGAAATTTGAACTCATCGTATTCCATCCACAATCCAATAAATTGAAAATATAGCTTAATTTCCAATGCTGTCAGGTGATGACAAAAATAAGTAACAACGAATTATGTTACACTCAGCAAATCGCACCCTGGCTATATGGCTGAACAATGAAAATAATTTGTCAATGTCATGGAAAATCAAACAAAAGAAAAAACTGTAGTACTATAGTTTTGTATTTTGCGTTTTTTTTTCTTCTTTTTTTGAGAATACCATCATAGAAACAGGTTTGAAAATAGTGTTAACCCGATATATATTTAAATCCACAACAGTAAGGCCTCCTGTGTTCCTCAACTCCTCTCTCTGCAGCAAGCATCGAAGCCGTAAACATCGTAAAAAGGTGGCAAAGCTATAAAAGTGTGAAAATATTTCAGCATTTTGGTTTTAAAATACATGTAGATGGTGCATGTTTTAGCTATTCCACAGTAGAAAGGGACTCTTCTCCTCCCTTAATCACATTCTGAAGCAAAAATATGTGAAACAATCCTCATAAGGAACTTAACAACCTTCCCTTTTTCGAAGAACACAGCATAGAGTCTGTACACAGTTGACACTGACATTCCTCTGATTAAAATAGCTTAAAAAGTATACCTCAGGGTTTTCTATGGGGCAACTGTTAAAGTGTGTTATCCACAGCCCATATGAAGATCTGAGGTAGTGCTGTACCTATGATAAGAATGTCAAAGCCACTTTTAGCCATCTCAAAATCAGTTTGTAAAACCATAAATCACTGTGTGCATCAATTACCCAGAAAATAGGCTTTTAAATCAGGTGCGAGTTGCAATTTGACAAGAAAATAAAAGTCGTCATTGGGATATCTCAGGGAAATTTGGCTTGTAAACAAATACATGAAGATAAGTGAAATAACATAATTGGCATGAGACTGATAATGTTCTCAATGATATTTACCTCAAAACAATGTCTAAAAAGGTCCATCTGTTTCCTTTAAACTTGTAGTCCATCACATCGTACAACTGGATTTAAGATTGTACAGAGAAAGAAAAGCAGTAAAAGAAACAAAATCCATGAATATTATACTGTAAATATCCTTATAGTTTCATTCTCAACTGGAAAAATGTATAAAGTCTTTGGCTTTTGTGTCCAAAAATAAAAGAGTTCTGCTTTAAAAGAAACATTCAAACAAATGGAGGAGGTCATTTCGGGGATGCTTCGGTCATCCACTGAGCCGTGCTCCATCTGTGGGACTGTGGTCTCTGGTTCCCCCTTGTGGTACAACATGTGCATTACACCTCATTCAGCAGCAGTGGTGGTGAGGGGTGGTGCTGGCTGTGGTCCATAAAGATGTGCACTGCTCTGTCTCAGAGCAAAGATCCTACTTAGGCCAGGCACAAGGGTCAGGAAACCAAGTTGGGGTCAGCTGTGAAGCTTGGACGGCCGTTTTTGGGGCCAGAGTGGCACCACCCAGGTCTGATTAGCTCCCTCTGGCAGTTCACTGCTGGGGAGCTCAGTGCCATTATAGTCTCATAGTAGGATCTGGGCCACATAAGGGGAGTGAGTGCTGGCCACTGCCGCCAACAGGGGAAGGTCGCTTGACTCAATTCTGCAACGATATCAAAGCAAAGATCAGGATATGATACGTTCAAAGTGCCCTCATTCAAATGAAGGGGAAAAAATGGCATCATGACTATTGCAGATACATTTATTTTTGGCCATAAATCCTAATGCAAGGAAAACTGGACTTTTATACAGAATGCAACCTTGTGAGCTACAGATCTACAGATCATCTGTACTGTTTTGCAGTTCATGTTATAGTGAACATATCAAACTAACAAAAACAACTTGGTTGGTGCCCTGCAGAAAAGTTGTGTTTATATTCAATAAACATGTCGAGTTAATCATCCTCATTAAAAAAATGTGCAAAGCTGATTTTCCTTAAAGATTTTAAAAATGTATTGTTTACATCCATGTCTACTAGCTAGCACTGTTATTCTTTGCCTTTCATGCCACATTGCTATTCATCTTGGAGGATAATTGCCAGTGGAGTGGAGTGGTCTACTGCATAGACTGTTTGTCATGTTACCAGGCGTGTCGGCATTTGCATCCTCATGTGTGTGCACAATCAAACAAAACAAGGACCCACTGCTAAAGGTAAAAACTCCACAGTATATGTTTCAATAATATAATCATAGTTTTAATGTGAGGCTTAATCACATCTGTTAGGTGAACAAAAAGGTTAAAATGCTTACCCTAGGACCATGCCCAATTCTTTTACATGGACTCTTGTCTGGCCCTTCAAATACTCAGCAAGCATCTTACTCTTAAAGTAGATTTCCTGCAGGCGGTCCTCAAGGTGCATTATACACTATGGAGAAGAGAGACAGAAACATGGATGTAAAACACAAGGATAAAAGTGGTGATTAAATAAAAATGAGTGTTTGACCGAGAAGTATAACATACAAAGTTGGGAGAAAGATTGAGTTTGTAGAGCTGGTGAGTGGACTGCAATAAGCTGGAAACCAGGCTGGACACCAGGACTTCCTTCCCCAGCTTGTTGACGTCCGTGGCTCGTCTCTGACTACTAGCCACCTGAACTGTCCACTTGTCTGTGTCTGCTATAATGCAGACGGCCTCTGCGATGGGCTCATCCAAAACTGGATGCTGCAGAGGACAAGAACGTTCATTCATTGTAAACCACTGAAACACATGAACGAGGTATTCCTCCCATATTATTGCGCGGATCAAACTCCAAAGCAAGCCCCAAAGAATAGGTCCAAACACTTCAGTCCTTTACCTGAACAGCATGGGTTAATTCAGCCATGAGGGACTGCCGTAGCTTCTCATCACTGGGCATCCCATGCAGTACAAAGTCTGGCACGTAGGTGGGGCAGTAGCCTCCAAACAGAGACCGGCCGAAATTAGCAATGGTTGGCTTTGAGTAGTTCTCCACCAACTTTGACCTATAAAACAAATACAGGACAAGACATTTGTATTTTCAAATAATGAAGACAGAAAACTTAAATAAAATAAAATTTAAAAAAAATCATACAATAATCATTTAAATATATTTTCTAATGAAAACAAGAATAATGATGCAAAAATGATCATTTTCTCTATTATAATGGTTCACATCACAATTAAAATATTAGTCAAAATAGTCTCAATTAAATATTTTTTTCAAAATCATTCAGCTGTGTAGTGAATGAGCTCTCTACACACCCTGGGAATGGCACCAGCATTTCCTCCTGCCAGTCCTCGGTCTCCTCGCTCTCACTGTCCCCAAGTGCGCTGTCTGAGCTCTCGTTGCGCGGTATCTCCCAGTCATTGACAGGCACTGCCTTACGCTTTTGGTCCTCTTTGCTGTTGCTGCTTCCATCCTGTGAGAAGGGTACAGACAACAGAAGACCCTTGTCCTGCTCAGCAGAACAGCTCCTGCAGCAGCAGGTGTCGGAGGAATCTGTAGACCCACACCTGCACCTCCTGTGGACATCTAACAAAGTGTCTCCCTTCCTGCTGGACCCTACCCTACCTGAACCTAAAGGGAGACCCTGACCCCTTACTTCACCCTGAAAGCTCGGATTGCCCAAATCCCCAGGCCGGCAGACTCCCGAGGGGTCCAGCAAGTCTTTGCGCATACTGTCTGTGGTGCTGGTCTCCTGCCGTTTAGTGACATCGTCTATAGTCCTAGTCTCCACAGGGTTCTCCAGGCTGAAATACTCATCAAAATCATCCATACAGTTTGGGCTCCACTGGGGCATCTTACTTGACACCCGCTGCAGGGCTGGAGCCGCCTTGGTCTGTTTGGTTTGGTCCTCTGATACACTGGTGTTGCTGGTCTTTGAATCAGTTCCTCTCTGCAGATGCTGTGGCAGCTGTGGATAATGTTGTCCATGATGATGCTGTTGGTGCTGCTGCATCAGTAACAGGTGCTTCTTGTGCTTTTTCATGTCCTCCTCCACTTTCCTTCTGCGGCTCTCTGTGTCTGACTCAGGAGACATGGAGTCTCCGATGAGGAAAGTGACTTTTGTTGCCGGCTCGTCTTCTTCTGTTAGGGTCAAAGCCATGGGCCCTGTCGTGGCATTTCCCGATATCACTGGTACTGGCACTGAAGCACTCAGGTTCTTATCTGGGGGCTTCTTCTCTACAGGGATCTCTAAGGGCCGAGGAGTCAGCACTCTGGTGGGCTGATTCCCCATGCATGCATCCATCCCAGCCTCTGCCCAAGAGCTTTTACCCTCTTTGGTGACAGGAGTCTGGGATGGAATTGATGCAAGGGTTGTGGGTACGGATGGGACAATAAGTCTCAGGTCTCCTTTGGTCTCTGTATCCAGCACACAGACCTGCTCCCTGGGGGATGCAGAGCCAACACGCAACACCTTCTCCAGTCTGGCCTCTGTGGCCAATGGGCTGCTAGACTCTCTGCGTACCTCCCCGGGTTCAGCAGCCTCTGCAGTCCTGATAACTGGGTTTTCATCCTGACTGTGCCCTGTGTGAAGCACACTGCTCCTCGACCCATGGCTGTCACTGCTGTCCTCCTCCTCCTCCTCCTCCTCCTCCTCCTCATCTTCTTCCTTGGGTGTGTCCCCAGTGCCATGCTCTACCTCTGTGTCTGTGTATGTGCTGCTCTGGAGGCTGTTGTCTGAGGGGTAGCTGCTGTCTTCTGTCTCCGTCTGACGACCATGGGCCCCTTGGGACAGATAGTCCCCACTTGGTTTATGGACAGTAACCAGGACATAGTCGGACTCCTCCACCTCTCCTTTCCTTAGGGAGGTGGTGATGAGGGAGCCGGGCATGACGATCGCCTCATCCTCAGCGCTGTCCAGCATGTGGGTCTCCAGCAGCTCAGAGCAGCGGATGAAGTAGGTGAGGACATAGAGGAGTCTCTGGACCAGCTCCTGTCTGCGGCCTATCACCACTGTCCTAGACAGCCGTACCGGTGACCCAATGGAACCGTACAGGTCTCCTACACACAGTGATGGAAAAAAAAGCATCAGCATTGCTGAATAGTTCCTTTTTTAATGCATGTAGTTCTCACATATGAACACTAGGTGTCATCATGGACTCAATGTGTCTGTATCTAATGTCACTTGAGGTGAAAGTGTGAACTCCTGAGTATACTCTTTAAGGTGTCTGTGAAGGTATAGGCACAGAAAATAATGACTTGCTGTGCCAATAAATATATTAACTAACACATATAAACATACATACATACATACATATACACACACACACACACAGGAATTGCATGAAACCTATGACACTGACACACAGATAGCTAATGCAGATTATAGACCGAATAGAGCTGCATGAAAAGAAGACTTAGTCTAGTTCTAACTTGTCTTTGTACTGTTATGATTAATGATGGTGGGCTAGGATGTGTTCCAGCCTCAGTCAAGATCAAACAATGGTGTTTTATGTGAATCCTTGGTGCTTTGAGAGAAAAATAATAACTGTGTGTGTGTGTGTGTGCGCGTGCACCTCACCTAGCTGTGCCCAGAGTGGGTTGTAGGGGTGCGTCTTTGCCAGCATGTCGACGCTCTTGGAGGAGTGTTTCTCAAGGAAGATCTTGATTGGAGGTTGCCCATTGGGCATGACGGTGGGCACCCATGCCAGATGATTGGTCAGGATGGCTGTCAATAATGCAGGGAGGAATCTGGAATATTGAGAGATGTGTTGGTCAGCAGAGAGTAGAGGAGAATACAAAAATGTACGTCCTAGCTGGGGCAAGAATTTGCTTTGTTTCCCAGTGTTTCTCCTGACCTCCTCGGGTTAGGTCAGGTTTTCTCTCACTATGCACAAAACTTTGGTCAGATGATTTCTTGCTGGACACCACATACACACATCCTCCATTGATTGCCACACACACATACACAGAAACACACATAAATGATACACAGCTACACAGAATCTATTAGCATGATTCACTTCCCAGTCCTGACCACCAGTGTCTACTTCCCTTCCTGTCTCATGACTCAACTCTGCCATGATAGTCAAGTTCAATCATGTGCTACAACAAAGTCGTGACTGCAGCAGTCATCAAAACCCATCAGTCACAGGAAACACAGATGGGATGCCTTTAGAAAAGACATGATGTTATACAGTAGGACTAGTGGTAGCCAGGGAGACAAAATGCTGCATTTGAGAGTCATCATCACATAGAAGTTGTGTGCTAGTCATCCTAACCAGTGCTGGTGGAAATAGTGACTGAGAACTGATGCTGATAAAGAAACACCAGTAGTTGCCTGGGAGATGCAATTTCTATTCATGATCAACATTATGGCGAACGCAAGTATTTAGTGGGCATGAGAACATTTATGATCTTTAGAGATTTATACTGGACCATGTAGTGCAGAACGGATGCAAAAAAAAAAAATCTGATAGTATTCTTGAGTTCATTATTGTAGAATATTTCCAATCAAACAGTGTGGGTGGCACAATGCTGTTGCTTTACATGGAATTTTCCATTGGTCATGTTTGAATTTCCCTCTCTTTCTTTTGACTCAGCCAAGTTGGTGGCGCTTGGTTAGGACACCACAGTAATGAGTTCTTAAACCAGGAAGTAAGTTAGCATTTTAGCTACCTGGGGTCTATCCTCTATATGGTCTATCCTGGGTTTTTGGTCAGATGCCTGAAATAATGTCTGTGGTTAACACAAGCTCAAGAGATTTTCCCGTTTTGTTGTGTCTTTAAAAAGGCGGTTCCTAACAAGTGGCTAAATGAAACTACAGTCGCTGACGAGGATATTAAAAGCCATCATGCCAGACAGGGACAGGAACTCTCTCACTAGTCGGCCTTACAGCCTCTTATCACTTTTTTGTGCTCTTGCACAATCTTGAAGATTGTAGATTAATTCTAAATAGATCCCAAGGCAATGCTAACTTCCGGGTTGGCCAACAAAAAAAAATGGATAATTTAGTTTGCTCTCTATTCAGTTTTAAAACAACTTTTTATTGCTGGTGCCAGAAACACATCAAACAATATGGTCATACTAATTCATATTAATTCAAAGCCATTTATTAAGCAAAACAAATACTGAATATTCTTTTGTTGTGTGTTTATTTAAAGGTTGTTTTATATTTTATTTAATGCAGGTGTTGTGCCTGTTTTAACCTCAATGTTAGTCTTTTATTTGCTATTACATTCAATGTTTTTTCTTATAGACTGATTTTTGCTTGTATTCAATCAGTGATCTAGATTAGAAAAAACATCTTTCACATATTTCAGCTATTATTGCTGTCCTTTAAGATCAACTTGATGTAATAATTTAGTTCAGTGTACTGAATGCTACTTCATCAACTACACTGTCTATGGTTGCTATGTTCAATAAAGGCCTTGCTACCAATTCATATATCTACAATTAGCAGTGGTTTGACATTGCTTTGTAACAGCAACAATAAGCAATTAGAGACTGGCAGGGATCTTCTCTTTCACAGCTCCCTCTGAGGCAGACAAATAAATGCAAAGAGGGTGAAACATTCAGAGTGTGTGTGTGTGTGTGTGTGTGAGTACTTCTGTTTAAATGGAGAGAAAGACCGTAGACTGTGTGTATGTGGGAGACAGAATGAATATTATGTGAACCTGCATGTGTTTCTCTGCTGATACAATCATCCAGGAAGTACAAGTGCTGTGCATGTGTAACATTTCTCAATGTCTGGGTGTTGCTGTGCATATATTTCCCTTTTTAGTAGTTTTTTAACTTGCTTGATTCCTTGATCAATTGGGAATGAGCAGTCTGGTTTCAACAATAGATTAAAGTGCTGTTAAAATACAACTGCTGAAAACCACCATGTTATACAACAGATTTGTGTTTGGGAATGCATTCTAATATAGTTCCTTTGATCCAGGTTTTGGGATATAGCCCTTTAAATTCTTGTAACATTAGGAATAACATCAGTGACTGATGGCAGACAAGGTGTGAGTACAAGCAGACACTCAACTGGTTCTTGGAGGCCTGCTCCATCAGCAGGGAGAGCTCCTTCATGAAGTGACCACAGAGCTGATTCTTCTCCGATGCTCCAGACATCATAGTCAACCAGACGGGCTCAGCCACTCGGGGCATGGTGTAGAGGTCGCAGATGGTCATCCTGGAGATGAGGTACGGCAAGGGAGGGATGAAAGAGGGAGAGGGCATGGAAAGAGCGAATGAAAGGGAAGGAGGGGAAAAAGACAGAAAACAGACAGGGTGAGAACAGACACGTTATTGTCTCTTGGGGTAAACAAAAGAGATCTCAGTTCACAGAGCTTTGCTGTCTGCACTGAGGCCATGGGAGACCCTGGTTGTGTGTGTTTGTGACAATCTGACAAACTTGGACACACACAATCCTGTCTCTTGCTCTGTACAGTGTGTGTATATCTATCTGTATATGGCTGAGTTGGGGTATTTGTCCATTGAGGAGGACTGGAGTTTCCATGGAACGTGGGGTGTTGGTGAGCATGTCTCGGCTTGAGGCCAAACTTTGACACAGGGGCAGAGGGGAATCTCTGCAGCCTGAGGAATGTGGAGAATCAGGCGTTTTTAGTCAGAGCTAAAATATGGACTGCAGCTGCTGTATTCTGGGTGTAGAATACAAATGCAAAACTGTACAGACAATTAGAAGAGGTTTTGTCTGCTTAACTTTATTCCTTGCAAATATATCAAACGAGTCCATATTACATTTGCAATCTGCAGCAAACACAGACAATACAACAACATGGCCAGGTTATCTAACAAGTAAAGAGTAATACAACTTAAACAGCTGTTATCAACCCAGGAGATCTGTCACAGACCTTGCAGGTTCACGAAATAAGTAATAGAAACTTTGTGCTGTTTTAAAGCTTGTTTTACTCTTTCAGGAAACAAGGTTAATTCGACAGTATACAACCTTGCTGACCCATAAAGAACCTGGTGACAGAGATGATGTGGACAGAGTGCATAGTGAGAGAAAACACAGGTGTTACACAGTAAAAAGTGACCTTCACTAGTTCTCGGGTATTCCAGTAATGAAGTTATTTTAGGCTGATGTATTTTTTCAAGGAAAACAGGAACACCATATGTGGTCTTTGTTTGTGGGTTTATAAGAAGTTAAGAACAGTTTGATGTTGTAACCCTAAACTAAATATTCAATGACTGCCTAGCAAAATTGGCACTATTTTTAGTGATTGCTACATTCCATAATCTCATCCTGAGCTTCACTCTACACATTCATCACTAATCAATCATAGAAACACTCACTACTGAGTGTTTACAGAATTAACTTCTTCTCAGCTCACCCAAAACATGCATCTGACTCTCTTTCCATCTTATTTTCAGCAGGGTAGCAGAGATGATTCGTCATTTTGACGGCATCAAATTACCTAATAATGCTGGACTCATTTCTGTGTTATAAACAGATTGACATATATGTGGCCTTTCTAAGCTCCATTTGATCCCGCTGTGTCTTGTGTACCTTCAACTACTCAAGGTCCCCAGTGGTTTGGAGGTCTGAGGCCGAGAGCCAGTGCTTGATCAGTGGGATATCTTGTCTTAGCCTCTCTGCAGCAGCTGTTCAGGTGAACTTTAAAGAGCATGGACGTGATGTGAAATTATGTTGTCCCGGGCTGATGAGTCAGATCTAAATTACCTCACTATGGTTGGAAGCAATTAGAAGAACTCTGGCCTCATCTATGGCCTCTGACTTGTTGTGTTTTCTTCTGCCAAATAAAAGGCCCTTGTACATATTGCAAGTTATAGCTCTACAGTTATGGTCATTGAAATATACCGTTTCAAATTACTAATCAATAACAATAATTTGAGGTAAAACTACATTTTACAATATTAGCACCTTCATGTAAACATTTGCGTATTTACTGTACTTTCTGTGTCAACATTAGTATATTAGTATTTAGTATAAGCACAATAAAAAATAATTAAGACTGCACCATGCATTATTAATTGTGCAGGGTGCATTTTAAGTGATGTTCAGTCACTGCAATATTGTTGGCATGAACAACTCATCACCACAGTTCCTGGTGGCTGCCATTTGCTACACATATTTACCCAAGATGCTTCAGAGAATGATATTTGTGTCTATTCATGTTTGCTAAAATTGGACTAGACTCTAAACCCTGGTTTGTTAAGGAGTTATGTCTGTCACAGAGCTCCTGCTTTTCCTCTAACTGCAAACCCTAACATAGGCCCAATATAGGCTGGTGTGACTTTTATGTACACATGCCTCTGCTAAGTGCGCAGCTTATCTTTGCCAGCATGCGTGGGTTAGTGTGCATGCCCACCCTCCAACTACGTCAAAGCAGAATCAGCATCAAGCAAAGGCATTTCCTCCAGTTTCCTTCTGTAATGTTCCATGAAGTCAAAACCCCTTAAAGGCAAAGGTGGCTACACTTATATTTAGCTATGATCTGAAGGTGAGATT
The DNA here is from genome assembly GCA_903364295.1 of Serranus cabrilla. NCBI lineage: Eukaryota > Metazoa > Chordata > Actinopteri > Perciformes > Serranidae > Serranus > Serranus cabrilla. The sequence goes on from CAFUXE010000618.1 coordinate 256,425, forward strand.
TTACAGATATTTTGTTTGTCCCGGGCATATCATTCCTCCTACTGGCACTCACATATTATTTACTATTCTGGTGCTCGTGGCCAGTGTCTGAGGTAGATAGGGTTGCCACTCTGGAGGCTTGGGTTGCTGTGGCTGGCTGCCAACAGGCATATGACTGCAGCAATGAGGGGACCTCAGACAGGGGACTGCCTGCCACTGTTTGTGTGTTTGGTGAGTGAAAGCAGTGGAAACACACACAAATGTATGATTTCATATTTGTCATCGCAAGTAAAAGATTAAACCATTCTTGGAACTGGCATTTCTAAAAATACTAAATAAGACATAGTCTTTATACAAGGAAGTTGTGGTGTAGAGTTGAGAAGTAACTGGTAGCTTCTAAAATTTCAGATAAATCAGCTTCCCTAAACACATCAAAGCCGCAAAGCAAGATATCCCAGCATGCAATGCAGTTACAATGCAACATCTGTGGTTTGCTCATGACAGGTAAGGAACAGTGTTTTTCTTCTCTCTTTTACCCAGCATTCTTTCTTTTACCCAGCATGTTTTTGAAATTTCTTACAGGGGTTTTCTACATTGTTATCAAATATCTGTTAAATAATCAATTCACAAAAATTTGCATTTGAGAAAGAGCGGGGACTGTTAGCTTCACGCTATCCTCACACATAAACCGCAGTGAGTATTCATTAATTATTTATTGTTACGACACCTCAGCACACCACTTCAGTAACTGGAGCAAAATTACAGAATCCTTTCACCTCACCCGTTACCTTCAGTTTCCATAAATTCATCTTGTTAAACAGAGATGCCAGCTCCTCAGCTGGCTGCTGTGGGCCATGCTAACAACACTATAGCAACAAAAATGTGCTAGAAAGAAGCATTTTTGGATACATATATTGTACTTATGTATCAAAGTAATGTGACTATTGCCTAGAGAACATAAAAAAAATAGTATATATAATGTTTTTCTTGTAAACCTGGTTGATAAATGAGATGCTTGCTATGTCTGCAAGCCACATCGGCTGGTGATTATCAGATGTTAGCAGCAAAAACACAGTTTACTGCCTGCTAGATGTTAAAACTCTAAATGGTGCTCATAACCCCTCATCTTAAACTATGCTTGGAATTAAAGGCATGTGAAAATTCTTGTCATGTCATTAAAGCTGCCAAAATGTTAGTACCATAACATGAGTAACACAAGATTAGTATGGGAACTCTGTGACCTACTTTAAGGAGCATTAGAGGGCTGGGCTTTTGTTCAAATGCATGTTAAGCAGTTTATATATGACTGAACTTTATTTGAGCACTTAAAATGTTTACATTTGCAAATAAGCAGCCAGTAAAAGATTTTGATTGTGTTTGGCCATTTTTATGCCAAATCGCAGAATCCTTTTGTTGTTATAAAGTTATAATGTGATGTGATATTGTTATGATAAACACTGCCTAAAAAGTCAACTTTGTTATAGGGTGCTTTTAAGAGAATCATCAGTGTCTGTCATGTTGGCAATTTTGGTCTTGTAAGACCGCAGGAAAAAATTAATTATGTAAGGAAATTGTCAGATAGGTGTCACCGTGAGTGAATGTGAGTTGTTGCCCAACCTGAACTCATTGAGTCCGTCCACCATTCGGCTGTAAGCCAAGGCCCTCTGGCTGGCATCAGCTGACCGCCGACTCATCTTCATGGCCTTGAAAGTGACACAACACATATGCACTTTGAGATATTTGGCACTGAAGTTGACAAATAAAGTTACAGGAGATGTGGAGCAAGGAATTTGTTAGAGGGAAGAGAGGGAGTGGGGCTGAAAGGAAGATGGAGGGTAAAATTGGAAGCCATCCAGAGCTTTGACGGTGCCAACAGCAGACACCAGTAAACAGAACCGCAGATATACAAAGTATGACCATTGACCGGTCAGTCTGACAGCAACTCTGCTCATTACAACAGCAAAGGGTATAAGGTTTGCATTTGATACTATTCTTATCTTGCTGCTAAATGGATTTTACTGACAGGCTTATCTTCACAGTGTCAATCAGAAAGGGGGTCAGAAAAAACAGGGGAACTGTCCACTGAAGAGCATAAAGGAAAACAAATTAGAACTGGGGGTTTAATGTCGACATGATAGAAAGAAACACAAAACAAGTCTTGTCCGAAACCACATGTAGTGGGTCTATAATCAAAGTCATACACATTAACTCACCTGTTCGATAGCGCTCTTGAGTTTGTTCATGTGGCTTTCAAAAAGAGGGAAGTGGGAGAAAAAGAAATCCTGGAAGCGGTTGTTCTCCTCTGGGTTGGGAGACAGCATGAAGATGACACCGATGGCAATCTTCTTCTTCCGAGCCACACCGAGGCTAGGTCCACCACTTTCATCAGACATGTTGAAGCTCTCCTCGACTGACCTAATGAGGATAGGGTACACAAGGAGTCAGCTTCAAAGTCTTAAAAATCAGTGAAGATGGTCAAACCTGCAAACTGTGTACTTGATATGTAAATGTTAATCATAATATTGTGCAGTTAAAGATCAATAAACTTCTATCTATGAGTTTGGGGTCTCCTTTGCGAAGTGTTCTTTTTTTTGTTAACAGTTAATATTCTACACACATTTATTTTACCTGTTTCAAAAGTTAGGTAGAGAAAGATAATTTGGCACATCTGTTAAGCAAAGACTGTTGAAAGACTTTTAATCCTAGCCTTTTTTTTATATATATATACTGCTGCAGCTGGTAAACAAGATGCTTTGGTGTGCTGCTGAATTGGAGTGCCTGTAAGATTAGAGCACTGAGTGGCTGACAGCTGCATTTACAGTGACAGGCCAACACAGCATCCTGTCTAGTCACAGCACTCTGTGTGTGTACGTGTGTTTCTGAGCGCAGTTGTTAGTGCATAGCAGCAGTGTGTGTCATTTTTGTGTCCCAGTTGCCTACTGGATTCTGAGGAAGTCCTAGCAAGATAAACTTTACAAAAGCCTGCCAAGGGGGCCTAAACAGGGAAGAAAAATGGACTGGGGATAACAGTTTGGAGAGACTCTGTTGAGTGTGTGTTTGTGAAGCTCTGCAGAAAAGACCACCACGTTTAAACACTCGTCTCCCTCTCCTAAGCAGCACTTTAATTATTTTAAGTGTGTACATGTCCGCATAAAAGACTTGACCCTCTGTAGTTGTACTTTACTGCATGTACAATCAAAGTGCTAAAGGACCCTGCTGAGGTGTGCATGTATGATTGCATGTGCCTTACCATCGGGGGAAGACGCCATTTTCCAGGCTGGTGGTTTGGCTGCGGAGCCATCGTCGCTGGTAACTGGATGCACAGCTGCTGGTCAGTGAGGAGCCAGGAGATGGGAAGGGAGTGATCAGCAGGCTGCTCAGAGAAGCTAAAAGGTAGTGATGGAGACATGGAGAGAAGGATTGAAGGTGGATAGAGGAGAGGATAGTTAGAGAAATGAGAAGGACAAGAATGAGGAGATGGAGAACAGGGGGGATAGTGAACAGATGGAGGGAATGGTGGAAAAAGGACAAGAGTGAGTCAGACAACAAGTGCGTAGGGTTACTCATTCTGAACGACACATGCATACCCACTACCACACAAAGCGAGACAGAAATCTAGAGGACAATAACTGTCCTTACTAAGACAAAAAGAACTTGAAAATGGCAAACAACACAGCGAAACACTTTTGCTCTTTTCCTCAAACGCAGCTTCTGATTACTGCATAGCTTTCATATGAGATCCAATATCAGTTAGCCTGCTAGCAGTCACATGCTGCAGTTGCCCGACAACCCTGGCTTTACACCACGCTGAAATGGAAATGACAACCTACACACACACAAGCCGTTTACTGGGTTATTTACAGCCTAGGCAACACACTCTTATCAATGGTCACATGAACCATTTAGACAGTGTGTGATCTTAACTGTGTGCGATGAGATACCTTCAAGGTGTGAGTGAATGAGAGATTGTTTGGTACATAAAGAGCTAGAAAAGTAAAGACATAGCCAAAGAGCTCTAGTAAAAGAACAGAATTGATATACAGGATGAGAGTTTGACTCACAGAGGGATGTATTTGTCTGTGTCAGAGTTAGCTAATGAGCTCTCCAGCCCAACCGCAGTGGGGAGGTGGAGAGAGGGGAGATGAGAGAACGAGGCTTGAATTAGAAGCTCATTTAATAGTAGCAGGTTTTGAGAGCTGCTATATTTAATCCTCTGCATGTGACCCGGGTTTAGGCAGAAAGCACAATTCCCATCATACCAGTCATACCAGTCATGCCAGTGGGTCATGGTGGCATTTGTAAGAAGGGAGGGTACGGGGCAGAACAGGGGTCAGTTTCCATTGCGCAAGGTTTCCAGACCCTAGAGGCCCTGTAAACACCCCATAGTGACTTCCAACCCTGAATCATCTTCTTTCTTTGTAGTTTTCAGTCTAAATACTTTTTCAGAACTGGCTGAGGAGAGGGGTATCTATATCTGTATTTCCCTGCATCTTTGTTTCCATACCAACCTCAGTGAGCCCTGAGAGGGTGCGCCTATGGGTGGTATTAATGAGTGGAAAACTATGTGCATTTGTGTGTACATACCACATGAGTAAAGTTGCAGCTTTAGCACAACCAGTTGAAGTAACCAGTACTTATGTAACTGTTCACACCCCTGACCTTGAGCATATAAGTTAAAGATGGTTAATCATTCTGACTTGAATAACAACTTTTTCTTTTTATTCCTAAACTGCGTCATTAGCTAGCCACAGACCAAAAACATTTTTGGGAGCCTCTGATGTGTTTGACTAGGACTTAAGCATTATCTTCTCTGTTCTTTGACCTCTTTGGAGTTGACAAGAATAAATGTAGACCTAATTCAAAACTCAGCTGTAGGGCTGAAAGCAAACCAAGCTGTGTTGAGTGTAGGTCAATCCAAGCTTTAGCTGCAGATCTTATTAACCTTACCTGATCTGGCGATGCCGCTGTCCCTCTCATCGTGAAGCCCTCGGCCAGGCATGTCCATGGGGTGACTGTGGCCTGGAGGAAGGGAAGAGGAAGATGAAGAGATAAAGTCAAAGGTTGATATGAGGGCAATGACAAGGGTTAAGAAAGAGGGGAAAGGAAGAAAAGGGTAAAAGGTAGTAAGTATAATAAAGAAACAGAAAGGAGAGATAGAAGAAAGTCAAACAGAAAGTTGGAGGAGGAGAAAGAAGGAAACAAGGAAAGGAGAGGCACGATAGAACATAACGTGACCAAAAAAATGTGAGAAACTGTGGGACTTGCAACCATGAAAAAATAAAAAATACCTATGGTCCAGTGACTTATTCAAAACAACTGTATCACCATTAGATTATAAACCCCACAGCTAATTCCAACATGTTAAGTGACCACAATAGAGGCTAGGTGATTTCTCCTGTGAAATGGCTGTTACCCATTTATACTTCTCATGCCGTTACTGCATCCTTTGTTTCTTAACACCAAAGCAGGAAGTGCCACAAGCGAAAGAAATACAGCAATACTGCAACTGTTGCAATAGGCCGTTGCTCATTGACTCACTCTTTTCAATATCTACAGCAGCTGTCACTGCTTTGATGTAACTTTCTACAAGAGAAACCATAATCTGAACGTCACAGAGCTCATTTGCTTGTTCTCAAATATACTCCTTGTCAACGCTTTGACATAAAATTGTTAGAATGTCAATGTTTCTCACATGAAAGAGGTGCTAGAACTACAAACGCAAACATTTCAACGTGCAGTTGAAAGCATAGCTCTGGTTGGAACGCTTAATGAGTAAGTCATCACAAGTTTCTGATGCAAAGCATTTTGCGTTTGTGTAAGTGTATTTGCATGCACTCATGTGGCACACTGCTTTATGACCATACCAACACTGAATAAATTAACAACATGCCCTGAACAGAATTGTGGGTAGAGTAAATTGACATGGAGGGAGGAATACTTCTGAAAAATTTGCTTTCTGATCAGCATGTTAAATGAATAATGGGAATTTCATCAGTTGAAGGTAATAAAGGAGAGAAGGTCAAATGGGTTCCCTTTAAAGACTTTAAGTAGCCATCTGGATTGTTCTGTACAGTAAATGCACACATACATAAAGGTACTTTTCCTGCTTAATCAAAAAGCTCATCAGGAGAAAATTGATTTCATTTCCTTAAAGAAATAAAATTACTTGATAAATGGGCATGGTTTATAGGTGCTACATTACAGGTATCAAAAAATGCTGATATCACGCAGGTAAAAATCAGGTGTTATTGTGTGTCACTAGCAGTGATAGACATCTGAGGATACCCCACTGTGCCCACCCACACGTACAGCATTTTAAGAAGTGGGATTGGCACGTAAGTATTACTGGTTCAAATACAGCAGAGAAAGTCAGATATTAAATAACTATTTCCCCATCCTTGAACAACTACTGCAAAGGTGCCCTTGAACAAGGTATTTCCCCACCAGCTGCCCAGGTGGAGCAGCTCAGTGTCCCACAGCAGACTGTGTTGCAATTACTGCATCATCAAAAGGTTAATAAGAAAGAAAACGAAAGCCTACAGTTGAACAATAAACACGGGAAGAACACTGATGGGTTGTTTTATTGGTTCAAATGCACATAAAACCTACAATATTTGCCCAAGTATCACAGTGACTGGCGAGACAAGTTAGGGAAAGTATGTGGGGGAAGAACACAGAGATAAAAAGGAGAAGGAACTGCAAAGTCTCAAACTAGAGCTACAGCCACCGACACCAGTGAGAACTCATGCACACCTTTCTGCATCATTCACCTGCAGGCCTGGGTCAGATAGTTCTGGCAGACATATATATTTATTTGAGAAAAATTACTGGTGATTGACAGAGGTTGAAGCAGCACAAATCCCTCTGCGACTTTATGAACGTCACTTTGTGTTGTTTAAGTTCCCTGCCAATTTCAAGTGAACTGGCATTCGTAAATAAAATTCACAGCTCATTTAATGGTGTGGATGTCTTTGAGCAGGGCACAGAACTGCATTTTCACAGTAATTTGGTGCCACTGGGATTTGAACTAATTTTAAGGGAACACACCATCTTGTGTTTGAAGACATACCAAACATGTCTGGTGGTAACCACCTCATATAACATTTTCTGCAGCTTCTATCTGACCCAAGTTATTTACAGACGTGCTGTGATATTGCATGCTATGACTACTGCTACTGCTTCTAGTGCAAGAATCACCACACAGGCATGCAGCCGCTGAGAGTCAAGGCCTATACAAACACCACTGCCGCAACTACAGCCTACACACACGCATGCAACTGACACACTTCAGCTGTGGCCAGTTTTAAGCGCCAACCTGAAAAGAAAGATGCGCTCTTGATGAGGCGCAGAGGGCCCTGTTCAGAGAAGGCCCGTCGAGGGCTGCAGAGCTGAGAAAATCCTGCGCAGCACAAATGAAAACATGAAAAAGAAGAAAGGGAGGAAGAGGGAAAAAAGACAAAAAACATGAACGGTGGTTAGTGATTGAGTAAGGAGGAAAGCTGGCTGCCTCCGGCTGTCTGACCTTCTCCAGGTAAACAGCTGAGTTACAGGAGATTTTTAGTCTGGAAATAAATAATGACCATCATCTGGTGGTACATTCAGTCAAACAAGAAGGCTGGTATCACTCACAGAAAAGACATCTAATCAGACAAATAAATTATGACAGGCTTTACATTTCTGATGTGTACAAGTTGATCATTTGTCTTTTCTGTGAGGGGGACTTAGAGAAAATGCACAAACAAATAGAATTTGCCAACAGTTCTTTATAATGCCTTTAAAATATTATTCTTTCTATGTGGTTTTACTTTTTCAGACAGAATAGATTTTAAAACACATTTTGACCGGTAGTAACAAGTAGAGTCACCATGTGACTCAGGTATGAGTCACAGATATACTGAAACAAGTGTTTTATAAGATAACAATTGATTATGCAAATCTGCTGAAAAAACTTGTGCTTGCAAGACCAGTTTGAACATACTGCAGCTGTTCATGAGGATAGTGGAGGGGTGCAGTAGGGGAGAGCTGTTGGCAGAGTCTATCTAGCCTTATTTGTATTCAAAGAGGAATGCTAAAGAGTCAGAAGTGAAAAACAAAATCAGGTGATTCCTATTAAGGAACTTCAACTTCGTAAACCGAATAAATAGTGCAATTCAGGTTGTACATGGTCTTAAGGTGTAGAAACTCACAACATCTAATACAGTGAATGGTTTCTCCATTACTTATTTTCTTACTATAAGCACTGATAGTTACTGCTGCAACATAAGAAACTAAATAAGATGCTTTGAATATGTAGCTCTACATCCTCTACATGTCCTTCTGAGGGAAAAAGTAACTACACTGAGTATTTGGCAATGATCAAAACAAAGACAAACACATCACCAACATTCTAGTTATTATTCACAAACTGAAAATAAATTAAAAACAGGAGGGCTGTCATTGGTGGTTAAAGAAGGTTTGGCATGACACTTGGTTTCTGTGGTTACCTATGTTCCCTAGGAGACTGTTGGGCCCGGTGTTTTGATCAGGCCTTAGTGTGTTGCTGTCCTGTCCAATGAACTCCAGGCTGTCTTGTAACCTGCACAGCATCAAAGGAACCAGGACCAGGAACAAAAGTTAGTAGGTTTATTCAGATGGCTTTGTAACAAGCACCCACAACACAAAAATACTATAAATATACATTGTATGCATGCTTGTAAAACAACAATTTAGTTGAATAGGACTATTGAGAAAGAATGTGTTCAACTTGATGAATAGAGACAGTGAGAAACATACAGTATCAGAGACAGTGTCCCTGGTTGACATGAAACACAGGGAATATAGAAAATAACCAAGCATGTGTGTGCTTACGTGTTGAGACTGCCATACACGCTGCCTCCCGTCCTGGCGGTGAATACCTTGCTCAGCATCAGCTGAGGTGGCGATCTGATACAACGATAGCATAGGGACAAAGATCATCAGCATGTGTTCTCAGTTCATATGCTTGAGTAGAATGGTGCCTCATTCACGCCCAACATCATCTGTCTCTTCTTCATCAGCTGTGAGGAAAAAAGAAGCATGATGCATCTATATTCTCATTACCTGATCTGGTGGATTTTTAGTGTGGAACCTTTGTAGCTCATAGCCACAGAGCCAAACATCATTTCCCCCAGCATCACCACATCAGATGAACACCTAGAACCCTGGTGAAGAGAGGAGAACACATGTTTGATGCGGTTACCCATAAAGAAAAATGAACTTCACAGTTAACTCAAGATTTTGTTGTCTAACAAGGTTACCACTGGACCAGGAAATATATACACACAATTTACATGTGTATGCGAGTGTTTTGTGTGTATTTCTACTTATGCAGCTGAGAATGTATGAGTATGCATATACATAACTGCAAGGGAGTAATATGTTAATTTTGTAGTAAGAAGTAAGTAAAACATAAGTTTTACCTGGAAGCGGAGACCCTGCTCCTTGGTTTCCTTGGTTTCTGAGGTGCAAGAGGAGGAGCTGTCAAGGGAACTGCTGCTGCCTCCAGTAGGACGGAGCTGGCAGCATTTTCCGAACATCTTAACCTGGCCCTCAGTGCTCTATAAGGTAATAAACAAAAATAATATAAACACTATAGTCCAAATACCATGAACAAAGGCTTATATAACTCTGCAGTAGTTTTCAAGCAAATTACATCAGAATATCATAATACACTTAATTAACTGAAATGCACAATCCTCAATTTATGCCCAATATAGATTTAAGTTTTACAGTTTGGCTTGATGATGAAAAGCACAATTTTTTACTGCTTTGTTTGCAGCCATTAAGGATGCAAGCAATCTCTAGCAGTATCTAAAAAAATAAACAACTGGTGAAGTACAAAGTATACTCGCCATTTCTAAAGTAAAATCAGCCAAGTCGGGTTAGTCCCTTTCAAATGGTGTATCGAGAAGCAACATTTATAGTTGCATTATAGTTGTTATTTACAGAGAGTCAGCAAGACAGATGCAGACATGTAAGTGTTTAGATGTTAAAGGACTTGAACCCTTTAATGTGGGGACAGCCCAAACACGTGGGAATAGATAACAAAGTCGAGAGGATTTTATTTCACAAAGGGTTTTAGTTACAGAAGCCTCTGCTAACATAAACATTATTAGGGAAGCTGACGTCACCTATTAAAAGGCACATTTTCTATTGTCTATTTTCACCCAGATGCTCTGGCATCTTAACAAGTGACAAATATAAAACCTCACTGGCCCATATCAAGTAAACTTCTTGATGGAAAAAAATAAATAAAGTTATATTGTTCAGGTCAAAACCATAGAAACCTGATCCAGAGGCATTTGTGTAAACAGCAAACTAAAAGCAATGTGAGCTCAATCAGCCTGTGTCATGTGCCTTCTTAACTTGGCAGCCTATTCAAGAGGAATGCATTTGGAAGGGCAGGGAGCCGAGGGGGAGGGTGTACGTGTGTGTACGTGTGTGTACGTGTGTGTGTGTGTGGGTGTGTTTTTTAGCTAGGCTCTGGTAATGGCTCACTTGAAACCACTGTCACTGCCAATGTAGGAGAGGAAGAGAAAAGTAGGGAAAAAGGACAACAAGAGAAAGAAACACAGAATGAGATGAGGAGGGAAAAAAGGGACAGCAGCCAGAGGACAGGTTATTGTTTTTGGTTCATTGTGCTCTCTTTAGTAAATACTACATACATATATGCAACTTGTCGTGTACATACTTTGTTTCCTTTTATATTAGTATCTTTGAAGCAAACACATATTCTCGTGTTAAAGAAGCCACGCTGATTCTGAGCGAGAGTGTGTTTGAGTGTGCACATGGGTGTGTGTGTGTGTGTGTGTGTCCACTGCAGTGCAGTGTGAGGTGTGTACACAGAGGCCAGCAGCATGTGACTGCCAGTCATATGACTCTTTCGGGAACTCGTGAGCAAGCAGCACTGCAATTATTCCCTCCCTCTCCCCTCTCCTTCTCTCTCGCGCCACCACTCCAGCTTCATCCCTCTCTAGTTCATGCAGCTTTCTTTTTCTCCTTTAATACATCTATTTCTTTCCCATACCAGATTTGATATCTTCTCTTGCTTCTTTCCTTACATTTTATTCTTTCCCAATGAACCCCCTTCCTTTCTTTATTTTCAATACTTTCTTCCCTATCCCATGCATGCTCCATCCATTCCTTGTTTCTCTATTCCTGATTCTCTCTGACCCTCTGTACTTTGCTTGATCCTGCTTTTGGTCTCTCTAAAATAAATTCCTCTGAGTTGACAAAAAAAACAATATAAAAGACAAAAACCAGCCATCATGTGATAGAAGTCACGCTGTAGCTGGCAAAGCCCTAACGATGCAGAATCCACTAAAAATATTGACATCGGCCCAAGCAACACACATTGCACTGACCCCTCTCTCTCTCTCTCTCTGCATTTTTCTATACATTATCTCCTGGGGTTTCATTTTAAGTCCAATGCACACATAGACAGAATTAAATTCTCAATTGTGGGGTGCCATAAAACAGCAGGTGTCTGTGTCTGTGTGATGGCAAGGTTTTGGACATTATAATGAGGCAGATGGACACACGGACAAAAATAGGTGAAGCAATAGGCAGACAAAGAAAACCTAGCCCAAATAACAGAGGCAGGCCAAAGAGGAAGCAAAGAGACAAGGTTAAGGTAAAACATGCAGGTAAGATGGGAGGTGAAAAGGCATGATGAGAGAAGAAGACAGACAGGAGGGACAGGGAGGTGTTGAATGGCAGGGTTTAGAAACTGCGACACTATGAGAGTGATTAATAAAGGATTACAGAGATAATGCAGGAAACACTTGGATAACCAGATGATTTAACAGAAGCACAGTGCAGTTATCAGGACGCTAAAAAGAGACAATTAAGAAACAAAGACAAGAAAGAGAAGACAGCAGATTTAGAGAAGGAAAATACAGAATGGGAGAAGTTTTTTTAGAGAGGGTGAAACCTAAGCAGAGACAGACGAAGACAGAGAGACACAGAGAAAGACAGACAGTGAGTGACACGGCTGTCATGTGAGGATGAAAGAATGCTGCTTACACATGGGCTGTCAGCTGAGGCTATTATTATTGGAGATAAGAGCTCCAGAACAAACCGGTCAGGGTCAGACAGGAACACACAGCGGTGTTATGAAAATATTAGGCATGTTGTTCAAAATTAAAAAAA
>CAFUXE010000618.1:268620-290698 GCA_903364295.1 Serranus cabrilla
CCATGTGTCACCGTTTGCTGGCAGACAAAAATCAACAAGCATGTGCAGGATGTGACCTGGAGTATACCCAAAGCTGGTTTTCAAAAGACATAATTGACTTGTTTGAAAGCTATTGTTGCACACTCCCTGACTGCAACACTGGAGTAAAGCTTTTTTTAACATCATGTTCACTCGCTGAGATGGGTGTGTTGACAATTAAACATTGCTGAGTTTCATGCACTCACTGACACACACAAAAAGACCTGTTTGACATACTGTCAGAATGTTAAAGGTGATATCAGCGTTGAAGAGAATTAATAGGAAATTAAGTCGATAAACATGTTGTTCATGGGGGGTGTGGTGGCGCACCCCGCTGAGGCGCTCGCCTTGTTAGCGGGCGGCATGGGTTCGAGTCCGGCTCGGCGCCCTTTCCCGCATGTCTTCCCCTCTGTCTCCCCCTTCACTCTCTACACCTGCACTATCTAATAAAGCGTAAAAATGCCTAAAAAAATATATCTTAAAAAACCTGTTGTTCATAAACAAAAATGACAAATAGGACTTGCCCACTGTCCAGCTGGACTATTCTGCCTTCCACTCTCAATCCCTCAGTGAGACACTTTTCACTGTAGAGCAGTGAGTCGTCACACAGGATAAGCTGGATAAACTTCATGAAACAGTCACATGACCCTGTTTCAATGTTTGTGTCTGTGTCCGTCTCCCTAATCTTTTCTTTGATCATCTATTGTGACTGCCTGCACAGCTTCTGGGGATTAAAAGATGTCAAATATGAGAACTTTTACTTAGCTGTATGAAAAAAGAAACAATGGTACATATGATTGAATAAAACTAATTCATAAAATATAATTAGATACAAAAGTGGGAAAAAGAAAGTAGCTGTTCAAGAGTGTGAAATTCAACCACATTGTACAGTATATTTTACATATTTCAAGGAAATCTTTTTAAATGTTAGACTTTTAAATAGGACCTTCAGTTTGACCCCTGACATAACAATGTGACCTGTAACAGTATCTTTGTTGCCACCTTCAAAACAAAGATGGGCCTCCAAATGATAACACACAGATAAAAAAAACTATGTGACTCACGGTGATGGGGGTTTCCTCCGTGCCTCTCTTTTTGGCATTGGAGTCGAAGAGGACATTTCTGCCACGCCTCTCACAGTCCTGGTAGACTATCAGCCTGATCTGACTGGGCTCCAGCTGGGGGATTGGCCAGCTACATTGCAGCAAGGATGGACAAAGAGAGGGATCAAAAAAAGAGTAACAGGGTGTAATTATTACAAATAAAATGACAAAGTTGAAGAGATATGTGATACAATTGTTTATAGAAAAAGTGAGAAAACATCTTGGATACTCTTTATACACCTTTCATGCATTTCTCATTGTTAATTCCTGGAAAATTGCACATTAGAGACAACAAGGCTCCTGTACCGAGACAATTAGTGACCCAAAGAAGTTGTGAAGCACCAATACAACAATAAACCATTAAATTTATGATTATGGAACTCATAACTAAATATTTTCACTATTCAATAATGTGTCTTAACTGCATTAAAAACCTGTATTCGCTAGTGTTCTACCAGCAACAAAGACAAGGGCATTTTATTAAAAGAATATTGCACCAAGTGGAAGTGTAAAAGACGTACTATCAAGCATTAAGTAAATACATTTAAGCATGCATCCCTCCCAGTGGAAATGGTAGGGCCAACAGACTCCATGCCATAGCTACCATTCATCTATCTCATACCTTAACCAGTAGGGAGCAACAAAGATCAAGTCAATCTACTACCTATCCACAACTACAGATTTAAGGTGTACCCAACAAGCAGCCACTCCAGACTCCCACTCAGCAGATCAAATAGACAATAAATTTAAAACAATACTTTTCCCTTAATAATCCTGGGAATATTTTTCTGTGCTTAAAAATGTTTAATGTTTACAATTCCTCCCCGCACTACATCACCCTGTACAACCAGTCTGTAACACCACTAGAAGAGTTGAGTCATCATAAACACTTTACCCAAGTGAGTGAGCTTTAAGTAAATGTGGAGTGAGGAACCATTGTATCATTGCTGCAGGTAAATTCATTCATGCAGATCTCCTGGCAGACCTGAAAACACATTTTACCAAACAGCATCTTACCATAAGAGATGGGGCAAGATAAGATTTATAGCTGTATTGGATATTTGGGGTATTAGACTACAAACTACTACTTTAGCAGTGGTGCACTTCTTTGGGCAGGAAACACTGTATAACAGTTCAGCTGTTACTTTACGTAATTGCCAGCCCCTGTTCCATGGCTGTTGCTAGGTAACCAGCACTTCCATTCAGCTCATATTATTTATACTGCTCATCTCAGGTAATATTGTTGCATATTTGCATCTCACTGTTGGTACTAGAATGGCATTCAAAGGGCTCTGGTAGTCCCCCTGGCTTCTGGGGGAGACTCAGAAGCCTTGTTGATTTATTAGGGGCTATAAAGATGACAGGGGATTGGACCAACAGATAGACAGTCGAGGATTCCTCTGACCCAGTGGATAGATGGGTCAGGCAGATGGACACAGAGCTGGACCTATATTTAGCCTTTTATTGAGGAACAGGGAGCATCCATAAACACAAGTGTTTATAGTAAGTGGGTTGGTGGGGTTTGGGTGGAAAAAGAACAGTTAAGTCCATTTCTCTTGACAACAAAATAGAATGCACACGCTCATGTTCCAACACAAGATATCAACTGTTGGTCAGTGAGCCTTGACAGGGCAGGGAATACCTTTGAGTTGATGCAGCTGTGTGTGTATATGCATGTGTGTGTGTGTGTGAGAGAGAGAGAGAGAGAGAGAGAGTCCATGTGTACATTCCAATGCATGCGAGCTACTATTTACCAAACACTGGTGTCCAAGTAAGACCAAAATTGTTGGGGGGGGGTTAGGTCATGTGCTGCAGTTGTTAAACTTAAACCACTTGTCAGAAGTGGCCTAATAAATAAATGTCAAAATAAAATGTGTGATGAAATGTATTGAATCAGCTGTTGGTAACATTAACTCGTCAAAACATCAAGATGGATACAGTGATGAATTCATCTTTCAAACAGGGTTTGCATGGTTTGAATGCAACTAAAAATACTATTCGGTGTGTAAATGGCAGTTCAATCAAAGTGAATATTAAACACTATACAAAAAAATAACACTTTATCACTTTAACACACAATCAGTTTTCTTTTCCTGGTTTCGGTGTGCTGGAACCTCTTATCCAGTCTGAGTGTTAAATGGGTGATGTATTGCTGGTCTGGCTTAAATTATGAGCCCCAATTGCATTTCTTGGAGTTGGGTTGATATTTAGCTCACAGACTTGTGTGTAAGATTACATATCAGGTGGTCATTTTAGTCTGTCACATGCCTCTTTGGACTACTGCCTTCCATGAGTAGTTTAGTGACAAATTTGACTTAGCGGTCGGTTTTCACGTATTCAGCTTTTGTGTATCATTGTATGTTTTGGTTGACACTGTCCTTTTCCATTGAAGAAAAGACATACGTTCACTGAGAAAATATCTCTTACACCAATTTTGCACCTGATTAAACCTTTTGAAACAATATTTGCTGCTCTAATACAATTTTGAAGAATTAAGTAAATCTAAAGCTGCTCCAAAGTTATTTGATCCCGTTCATTTTCTGGCAACAATTACTAACATAAGATGATGTGTTGTTTTCAGATCAGCCCAGAGGAGATCTGCATAATTTGACACCAAGTTCACTGCTCTCTTTGTTTTAAACATAACAGCGAGAAAAACACAGAGTGCAAGAAGAGATGCAAGGAAGAAGGAGTAAACACACAACAGAAAGCTAGAAAGATGATGATAAAAAGATAGAGGCCTTTTAAAAGCAGCAGTGAAGTCCTAAGGATGGAAACAAGAAGAGCAAAATATGAGAACCACAAAAGAAATGAAAAAATGTAGCTGAAGGTTGATAGAGAGAAAACCAGAATTGAGCTTCGGAGAGAAAACATCATGAATAAACAAAAACATTTGAGATAGACAGAAAAGCACTTGTAAGAAAAGCAGTAAGAAAGAGAGAAAAGGAGGAAGTATCCCATCAGTGAGCTTGTGACAGTCACAGCATTGAAGAAGAGAGGGGAGTCATTCATAAAAGCAGCACATGACTTCATGACTGTTACATACTTGTACTGCTTTGACCTCAATTGTCTGAACCAAAAATGACTCAAAAATCTCCCTCACACACACATGAAATCATGTATTTATCTAATTGTACAACCTGTTGATCTTTGAAAAAGAAATCTCCACGTTGGAGTATCGCAGTTTTATCTCAAAGTTTTACTTACATTTCAAAATGACAAGCACAGTTGGCTATAACTTTTTCTGAAATGATTCACCTTCTTCCTTCACAAAAGTTATCCCCTTTGAGATGAGATATGCAAAACAGAAACTCTGAACTACAACTCCACCCAAACACTTTTAAGCCTCACAGTTTTTTTTCTTATCAAAATTCACCACAAACAAAAACATGTGCTTCACCACAAATGCTAAATCTTTGATCTTAAATGATTGATTCAATCTTTAAAACTACAGCTTTTCTACCTCAACCTGCAAGTGCTGTCTAGCTGGAAACAGACACATGTTGCCAACACTTAAACAGAAGACAGAACTTTTAAGAAACAGCAACAAAAACAAACCCAATATGACCAACACTGCCATGCCCACTTGGATGCATGTAAGCCCGGTTAAATATTACTGACTCCTACCTGGGCATCATTGCGAGTCTGCCAGTCTTTCCCCAGCCCGCTCCCTCTCTCCCTATTCCTCTCTCTTCTCTCCTCTCCTCTCTCAGCCAAAGCAGGGTCTAAGAATAGCGGTGAACTAAATTCACACAACAACATGAGACTGTCAGGTGATCGCAGGAGCACTGTGTGCTGGACAGTACAGAGGCAGCAACAGCAGTGAGTCCGGACTGCTGACTGCCACAAAGCACTGTGATAAGAGAGTGACAGTGGGGATTTGTTTGTGTGTTGTTTCTTAATCCCACTCTTTTTGTTCGGCTCTCCCTTGTGTTCCCTCTCCACTTCTTTCTATTGTTCTTTCTTCGATAAGTTTAGACCATGTATTCATAAAGTAAAATTTGCAATCTTCACAAAGAAGTCTAAGAAAAAAAGAGCAGGGAAACAAATAGTTTAAAGAAACTAAACTCTTTTGAATTAAAGCTTTACGGATGTTTATTACTCTACCTTTACGAACATGTGAATGGTGGTTAGTTTAGTGAAGTCGCAGTTTACTCAAATCTGTAGCAAAGTGAGAAAGCCAGCAGTAAATCAATAGGGAGAACTGAAACTTTTTCACAGATCTGTCCCAAAATCTCAATAGGTTACCATGTAAAATGAAAATGAACTAAAAAAGGGCCACATGGATGCTTTGAGATAAAAACAATGTCATTAGAGGTTTTCTCTTCTCATATATTATGCAGTCATTTGCAGTATTCCTAACAAGATGGGCTTGTTGCAGGAGCATTGTACCATGAATTTGTCTGGTATATTTAAACATACAAATAAAACATTTTAAACATACAGGTTTAATTTAACTGAGTAAGTTGTCAAATGTAGCTGGTAACAATGCAAGTACATTAATATTTTATATTTCTGGCTTTAGTTAATGCTCTTCTTCATAATACTGTGCACTACTATCACTAGTGCCAACAACCTTAACAACAGTCATATGTCCATATACACACTGATCTTGCACAATAGCAGTGAAAAAAAATAGTTTGGGCTTGGATACAAAGGGTACGCCCAGGAAGTAAGGTAACCACTGGGAATTTCAATTGCATACTAATGGGAGCCAAAATTTGTTGATTATTTCCAATTGCTGGACAAACAAGAAAAATTGTTTCATTTGGCATTGATACAGTCTGCAACAATGCGGGGGAAAGCATCCTTGGCTGCTCTTGGCTGAGGTGTAAACTGATAAAAAGTTACAAAAAAGCAATCAAGTTTCCTCGACTGCAGTGAGTCTGACATAAGCTTTCTTACTGACCTCAAAGAGCCCTCACTCTCTCCTCACTGCTACTGGGACATCTGTGCATGTGTGTGTTGCTGTTTGTCAGAGACAGAGAGTTACATAAATATCCCCTCAGCCAAAGCTGTGTGACGCTCTTCCGGCTGTGTGTGACAGAGGTTTCTGATAGGTCGAGCCACAGCACAGTTTTTTAAAACTTTCTTATACTATTTCTGCTGCAGCCGATAGCTGATAATCAGTGCAATGACATAACTTTTAAAGTCTTTTACCAGATTAAAAGATAAAAAATTACTTAAACTGCAACAACTCACACAAAGAATAATCCAGATAAATTAAGGGAAAGTTTCTATAAGGGCAGGCTGCTTTATAGTTGATGACTGCTAAACTGACCTGTCCAAAGAAACCGTTCCACAGCAATACTGCAAAACAAATAACCCAATACTAACACTCAATTTGATTGCAAGTCAACTGTGCATTTAGCCACATATCTCAGTGTTCCCGCACTTAAACAAGTATTAGAGGTTTAAGATATGTATGAGTCCTAGGTGCACTTTCAATTGCAATTTGTAGCTTGTTCTGTGCAATCTTGTTACTTTCCCATGATGAAAGCACACCATTACTGCTAGATATGCATCACCAGAGCGATGAACAGTAATCGCATCCAATCTTTAGGATTTCTCTCGCTTTACAAGGGCACTTTATGCACATAAGAGTCTCAGAAATGCACCGACACAACAACAACACTTCCCATGGCCTGCCCAATTGTAAAATGTGGAACCGTCCATAAAGTCATTATAGGGTGACTACACTTTCCTTAGGCTAACAATTGTTTTGCTGTGAGTAAGTTCTAGTAAATAGCAACTCCCTCAAGGAACTGGCCCCCATGGACAGAAAGCACCTGACTATCTGCATACCTGCTGGTTTCTCTGCTGGTTAGGTTGCATTAAGGACTTCTGCATTCCTGCAATCACAAGACTCTGAGTAGGTGAAGATGCCGCAACGCCCTGAGATTACTGCACTAACAGCTAAAACACATCAAACATCGACTGGCTGGCTCACGGACGCAGACAGCAAGAGGCTGAATCAATCTGTACATTTTCAAATGGAGTGCAACTCACAGTGGTTACAGACAATAGTTAGTACTTGACACAGTGATGTGATATTGTAAATATATATATATAATTATTTATCTGTATATTTTTGTGAAAAGCATGTTCATCCTTTAAAGAAAGTCGTTGGTGTCGAGAACTGGTGGGTATTCTCTGCATTGTGTCTTCAAACAAGCTATAGCTGCATATTATGTATTAGTCTTTATAGTGTATGTAAGTGTATTCTAATGACTATGTGTACACTATGGCTTAGTCCTGTGTCACAACCTCTTCTGAATCAGCAACACATGACAGAAAGGGAGGGATGAGAGTAATGAGTGTATGGCTGTGTCAAACAATCATATGATCACATGAACGTATCATCAGGTTAAACAGGACTGGTGGAAGCTATGTAGAAATCAAGGCATGAGTTCAATTTTGCTTTCACACTAAAACTATGTGGAAAATAAACTTATTTACTCTTTGCTCCATTTATTAATCATAGGGACAAAAGGTGTCATATGATAGAAACAATTAACTGCTCTTGCCTTAAAGCAAAGTAGTTATTGTCAGTCAGCACATCCTGTTTCTCTGTCAAACCATTTCCCACAGCTAAATCCCTGTCATTTCTCTCTTTCTCTCTGAGGCTGAAAGTAGGCTAATTAGGCAATGCTACTTTCTGGTCTGACTCTCAGAATCCCGAAAGACAAACTAATCACACTGCTGGTTATCTGTGGACATTCAATGCCACGTCACTATGTCTGGCCTGTGCTGATTAGTGTTTGGGTATTTTCTACATAAGGTTGCATGTACAATATTATATACACATTTTGCTAAGAGGTTAAAGAAAAAAGTGAACCAGCACAGTATATTCCTTTTTAATGGAAGTTGTCATTAAAGCATCTCATTATACTCTTGAGACATATTTTTACCATAGGTCATCGCAGTGAAAACTAACAGGCAAAATGTACAGATACATAAATACTGGGGGAAAGGCTGGTAAAGATTAGGTCTAAAAACCTCAATTTGGTTCCCTGTATATTAGTAAACTAAGCTAAACGTGGGTAGAAACCGTGGAAGCACCTTAAAGGACACACAAATCGCCATAGGATGCTGAATTTACATAGTGTGAAAAGGAGTACAATTTGAAAATGTTTATCACTTGTAGAATAACATAGTCTGTTGTTCGTAGTATGTGTTGCACTTTATCTTTGCATTGTCTGTGAAGTCATGCTGCTCTTAGTATCATGTATCAGTATTAGCTGTGAAACTGTAAACTGATCACCAGCAAACGTTCTGTGGTTATTTTGTTCCTGGAAATTGTCAAAGCTGCATTAAGTTCTCAAAAAAATATATATACTCGCTTGGCAAATCATGCATTGATATGGTCATAGGCCAGTTTACTATAATCTAGAAAAGCCAAAAAAACAACAGCCAACTAATAAACCAAGAAGCTCCATACTCTGGAGTGTGTTTGACTTGGGAAGCGCTTGAACTGATCTCTTCACAAAGTAAGAGGACATGTAGTTCTTACTCGATGTTAAGCTGCCATACAAGCACTCGGGAGAATAATACTATCTGGTGCAGCTTTTACGTAAAACTATATCTTTACCATGACCCTGCAGTCCTTAGAAGCCAGAGTGTGGCCACTTAAAATAGCCCTGATAGGAACCTGATGACAGCCGCCGTCTTTACAGAACCTTGGCAGGCCTGCAGCATTCACACACACAAAAAAAGAGCACCCTTGCAATGCAAAGCTGTCATATATGAATCCAACACGCTGACATGATTAAAATATGCACTAGTGACAAAAGTACTGAGTATGGGGAAAACAGAAAAACAAACAAAAACGCACACCCTTCTCTACTCATCCAACTCTTTATACCAATGACTGAGAACACAGCCATGTGATCGTCCTCACAAACTTGACAGCTTGAGATTGATGAAAGCCTCACATGACACAGTGAGTTATGAAAGCACGCAGTGGAGTAAGGACACCACGCCAATCAGGAACCTGACACACTACTTCTCCAGTAAACTATCAAGGAAAAAAACATTGCCAAAAATAAATAAGATGTAGTCTATAATTTTGTTCAGCAATATGCACCATCATGCATTTTCAGAAAAGGAGGATTCTGAGATTCCCTGAGTTCAAGGGATGTGGTGCATACTAAAATCAATACTTCACATCTGATTCGGGTTGTGAGGTCTTACAAAATTGTGTTAAAGCAAAAAGGCTGCCTACACCCATCCTATTTTTTCTCTTGCTTACACACACTCCCCCCTCTTCGTATGAACAAACACAGCTATATTGAGCGTAATGACCCAGGTCATGAAGGAAGTTTCCTCAGCAGGCAGAAGTGGCAGGGGGCAGCCAGGAAAAGAAGTCTGGGTACTGGGTGGGGAGGACAAAGCTATTGGCTGACGATCAAGCCGCTGACTGGCAACGGGATGAGCCAGGAGCTCTCAGTGTAATGTACAGTATGCCATCCCTGGTCAGGTGCTGCAGCCAGGGAAACTGGAGAAGCTTTTAGGCTTTCCTCCCAGGGTCAGCCAACCTGCTGCCCTCTGTGGTATTCTGGAGGGCAAAGAGCTGTGTTGTGACAGAGCTTTGGGTGATGCGTTACGCAAGGTAACACGTTTGTAAAATAGCAAAACCTTTTTACAAAAAAATTTATACATCACCTGCAAGGCTTTTGCTGGAGTAGAACCCAGTTAGATTTTTGACCGTTTATTCGTACATAATATAAATGTGCTGCTTAATGTATTTTTGGGGCTGATATCCATTGTTTTTTGTTATATATTTAAACAAATACATGTACAAACAAGCAAAAATAGAACAAATCAGAAACCACAAAACATATGGACATATGTGCCTTGGAATAAAGCAATGTTCAAGATTTTTTTGGACAGAATACACATAATACAAATACAAAATGCACTCAAAAATGTGACATATTACTCTCAGCTTAGGAGCTGTAAAGTATTACAGTCAAATGAGTCTGCTGAAATTAATGAAATTATTTAATCTTCCCAAATAAACACAACTTCTGATCTATTTGACACGTGAACAGTAACCTTATAATACTAGACTATTCCTACTACCACCTAGGTTACCTCTAAATCCAGCT
The DNA here is from genome assembly GCA_903364295.1 of Serranus cabrilla. Taxonomy (NCBI): domain Eukaryota; kingdom Metazoa; phylum Chordata; class Actinopteri; order Perciformes; family Serranidae; genus Serranus; species Serranus cabrilla. Next base: position 278,852 of record CAFUXE010000618.1, read on the forward strand.
TGCCTTCTCCTTGCTTCTGTCTACTCACAGTTCTGCCCTCTTCATAGCAATTCTTGCCTGATGAATGGAGAGCTCGTGCCAGAGGTATGATGAACACAGCTGACCACCAAGTTAACACACATGCCTGCTGCCAGCCTATTTGCTCTAGGGTGGTGGTTAGCCAAACACAAACCATTTATATCACTGGGTGCAGGGCACCTTTATGGCCATGAAACGTGCTCTGGCACAAACATGGGCCAAAGTGCAAGTAGCACCACAAGTAAGTGAGCTTTCAGGTCCCCTGGAAAATATATCCACCATGGGTGGCATGCCAAGAACAACCTTTTCCAAGTGTATTTAAAACTAAAAGAGCCCTTTCACCTTAATGGCTGGCATGACACTGACCCAGAATCTGTGTAGGAACATACACAGGGTAAGGGAAACTGCAAATCAACTCAGGGAGTATAAAGTATCCTAATAGTCAGCTCAATGATGCCTTGCTCAGTCAGGTTGAATTACGCCTTTAGATTATTTGACAGCAAGAATATCCACTGCTTTATGTGACATATTTTATACTTTAACTGCATTGGCCTATAGTATGGACATAGATTCTGAACTTGAAAGAAAAATTTTTAGACACATATTCACTATTCACATTAAATTTATTTAGAAACTAGCAGTACCCTCTGCTATGGATGCACATTACCATGAAAATGTATAAATATTTGCCAAATGCAACAATATGATGTATTTTTGTTAAAGCTGGCCTGACATAAGGGTTCCAAGGATATAAGTCAGAGTGCAGGTTCTAAATTGATATACGTCTTCAACATTTTAACTTAAATCAATTCCAGTTATTCTGTTTTAGTGGGTGTAAGGCACCTGCGCCAGTGTACTGTCAGGTACTAAAATCAAGGTCTTGCATATCCTCACAGCATCACTAGTTAAAACTATATATATGGGGGTATTAGTCCAGTTTTGAGCAGGGCATGCTAAAATCAGATTAGGACATATTTATTTTGCTGAGCATCACTTAGACTAGACATCCAGTAGAGCATACCATATGTTTCCATAAAACGAAAAAGATCTGTCATGGCCGCTGTTAACACAAGACATCGTAAATTTAAGCACCGTGCGTCCCCAAAACATAGTTTATCTACGGAGAATGATGCCCGGTTTTCCGTGGATCTGTCTGTCATCAGTGACCGTCTGAGTAGATCACATGTGCTCCAACACAGAGCACACTGTGTCCTCCTCCACTGTCTGACGGCACTAGCGAAGAGTACAGTACCGTCGCAGGACTGAAAGAAGCCAGCTGTACTTTGCTCCAAGTTATCAGGAATAGCTCACGATAAGCGACAGTAGAGGAGGACTGTACTGCCTTGTTGTATTCTTGCTAGCACGCAGGCTTAACTGCCATTACCAAAGAAACACAAAGGGAAACACGTTGGAGACAAAGGGGAAAGGAGGACACTGCTCCTACAACTTCTAAGCGATAAAACCGATTAGCTAGTTCTGTCAGTATTTAAGAGGAGAAGGACGCCTTTATAATTAACTTATTAACAATTTTTTACAGGTTACAATACTTGTGTAAATGCGCAAGAAGTGCTAGCTAACGTTGATAAAGCAAACCGAGTCCCAACAAGAGACAGCGCGTGCAGCAGCCCCGCTAACGTCTGGTAGCTAGCATTAGCATGTTAGCTAACCTTACCAACAGGCATACGTCTAACCACACTTTGCTACATCCATTTCAAATGAAAACTAAACAGCGTTCATTTGTACAGTGCCCGTGAATTCAAGATTCCCACCACGTCAAAACTCTGTCAAGCTTCCAGGAGCCATAACGAAAAGTCACAAATTTAATGTTACACACACACACAAAAACAGAAACATACACACACAAACAAAATAGCTACCTGAAAGCTGGGTCCTCTTTGCTACATCTCGGGGGTGGCGACGAAAATGCATTTCTCTTGTTGAAAAGTTTCTGGAAGAGAGTCGGAGGCATTTTGTACCAAAATTAATTCGGTACAGAAAGTCTCGTTTTCTTTTCAAATCCAAGAGCAAATCTTGTTCCTTGTAACTGTCTCCATGGGTGTCACAGTCATATGACAGGAATTAGTCACGGGAGCTGCTTGGTAACCCACCACATTTTTCTGATTGGCTGAGAGGACACTGTTTCCATTATAAAATACCTGATTGGCTGGTATTTTTGGCCGGGTACCACGTGGTCAGTGAGTTCGCTGTGTTGATGTTTTGTCGTGAATCGTAACAGCATGAAATTTATTCACAGAAATTATACAATTAAGACTGCTGAGCTGCTTTAAAGACAGTGTCGAAGATCCTTCGAAGAGCTACATGAGAAAAAAAAGTTTAGTGCAAAAGCCAGGAGTGTGCTGAAAAATACAGACGAGTATCCAGCAAGAATGATTTATGCATGTTTTTCTATCGTACATTAATTCATTTGGAATTTTTAATAACCCTCAGAAGAGTGTACATTTGCAGAAAAATGACGGGCTCACGAATATGGAAAAGTAAAATAAACGTACATCTTAACTTTTAATTTACATTAGATTAGAATAGGCACTTGTGGCATTGACACAAGTCCAGGGTCTACATAACAATACAGATAAAAACAAACAACATATATATTTCACATGTAAACCTGAAAAACAATCACTTTTAGGAGAAGAGAAGGCATGCCTTTTAAGAAGATACAGGGCTGACATCTAGTGGTCATTCTGCACCAGAAACTTTAATAACATCTATGCAAAATAAAAACGGAAATATGGCTTATAGTTTGCAAAAAAATAGTAAACCAAAAAGCTATTCTCCTAACAAGATATACATGTGCCATGGTGTGTGTTAGGCTGTGTTATACAAAGAAAGGCCAGGTTGCAAGCAATTCAAGTTGAAGTCATATATATCTTCACAATCTAATATGTGCAGGCACCTCCATCTGTGGTGGTGCCTGTATCCATTGTAATTATTTTTTTCATATAATCATTCATTAATATAATTCATATTTAAATACTGATTAAACTGTACGACACATTTAATTATTCATTTTAGACATTTGGACAGTCTCATACACTTGTTCCACTGAATCTTTGCATCTTGTTTTGAGGTACACACAGGCTGCTTATACAGAATATTTTACAGATCCAATCACTTTGACCTAGATTATGGGAGAAAGATCAAATCTTAAGAAACCATTGATTTGGTGTCAGATGTCACAGGACATGCGGTTCTGTGCATGTAGGAGCTGTGAGAGGAAATAAAGGAGCACTTCTTAGTTCGACACATCTTTCTCTCATCCTCTCAAAGAAAGCATCCCTGTCACTGTCATTGATAAAGTCAAAGAACTTGGCTTTAACCAAACTTCTTTTTACAGGTATTTTCAGTGGCACCATCAGTCTTGATGTTTCTTCTTTAAAACTGATCTCACCAACTCTGGATATGTCCGTGTTAGACAGAATCTTCTCAGCTGGGCTGGACGTGTGGGCTAGCTCACTGCTGTTGTGGTTGGTTAACTCAGTGGCTGGGGTGTGTTTTGCTTCAAAGCTTTCAGAAGTGATGGGGCTCTTGAACCATACTTTCTTCTTGTACAAAATAGGCTTTCTGTTGGTAAGCTGAGGGAGCAAAATTATATTTGATTAGAATAAAACTCAAATAAAAATGATGGACATCATATTTTAGATTTCATGTAATACATAGCCCGGCGACCTTCTTACTTTTGGTGAGGTTTTCTGCTCCTTCTCTACAGATTGAAAAAAAAGAATTTGAATTATACTACATCATTATTTGTGGCAATATGGCACTGTACCGTTTTATTAAGATACACATCTCAATTAATGAGTCTTTACCTGGTTTATATGAGTTCACATTTATTTTGGTCCCAGCGTCAGGTGCTCTGTTTTTGCTTTGAGGAGAAAAGACAGTGAATGAAACAGTTTTGGTCATATACAGCAGATATTGGTCATGCAGGTACAGTAAATTTCCCTGTGATAATGCTTTTGCAATTCAAAAGTACCAGCACTCAAGATATTACTAAGACTTTTGGAAAATGGCACAAACTGACAAACTCACTTGATCTGAAAGTTCTTTTCAACAAGTATTGTAGAGGCATCTGCAGACAGAAAATTATAAATAGGGCATTGGCTTTTTTATTGTGCTATACCCAAGCATCATAAAGCTAACAATATAAGATTACATTTTTTTTAAATTATATTACAGCTACCGATATCATACCTTAATTTAATTAAACCTTTTATTATTGTTGTTATTAATAATATTATGTTAACCTAAAATAACTACTGCATTGGGTCTTGAACTGTACTAATCAAATATTTTACAACACCTAGTTTGCTGTTTTAAACAAGAAATGTGTGTGGGGAATGTTGTTACACTTACCCATGATGTTAGAAAGGTTCAGGGGCTGATACTTGTGGATGTTCTCAGCATGGCTCACATCCAGCAAAGTGGAGTTTTTTATCTGAATATGGAGATCAGACAGCTCCTCCTTAACAGGGAAAGTCAGTGTTTCCACTGTGAAGGGAAGAAAGACATGAACAAAAAACAGAATCGATTAACCTTATATTCTAGTTGTGAAAAAACAGAAATGCCCACGCACCATAGCACTCTCTTCTGAAGATCTCTGGGGAGGGAAGACTGCTGGATGTTGAACAGACAGAGTCTTCGTCATCATCCTCATCTTCATCACCGGAGCTAAACGTTGTGTCTGACTCCATGTTAGAAGATGTGATACTTTGTAGAGTCCCTGTCAGGTTTTGATAGTCTTCTTTAACTGGTATTTCATCCCCTTCACAGGCCTCTGGCTCAGGAGTCATCCAAATGAACGGGTGACCTGTTGATGACTGTCTGGAGCTAGATGTCTTTTTAGCTGTTACAACAAGTGAGGTGGCTTTGTCTCTGTGGTTTTCAGTAAATGCAGGCCTGCTCATACGTAACACAGATTTGCAGTGGACAGGCTTAATTCTTGTCTGTGAATGCAAAGAATAAAAATGGAAAATGATGAGTAAAATAAATAAGTTTAAAACAAACATCTTCAAATTGAGATTCCTTGCCTTATCCAGCATTCCCATAGAGAGAAAGCAGTTTATGCATGTCAATATAATATTGTTATTGTTATGAAGAGAACAGATTTTGAAGTTTATTTTGCATACAGAGAAACATCTCCCTACTATATTATGTTGTATGACTACAGTCAGAATACGCACCATCACTGAGTGGGTTGGTTTTTCAGTGGTGTCATTGGTTTCCTTCCCCTCAGGTTCCTCTGGAACAGCTTCATAACGCTTGCTGAGCAGAACTCTTTTGCACCCTGTTTTGAAGCAATGTAAATGATAGTAACTAATACATCTAATTAATTAACCGGCATTTAACAAGACAGGTATGCCTTTATTTGCCCAAGCTAATGCATTGACTAGGCTACATTAAAAATAGGTTCAATATAAAAACAGAAGTGGGTCAACACAAAAATCCAAAAGAGCTGAAGCTGAAGTGCGTGTTTGCATATGTCTTACTGTCTCTTCTGTTCAGGGTTGGTTTCACGGGTGTATCACGTTTTTTAGGTAAACAACTCTCTCGACTGAGTCCTACTCGGTACCCGTATCGACGCATTTTTTTTATGTAATTGACCTCCAAATTGCTGTCGATACAGCTTGCTAGTACCAAACAGACGCTATTCCAACGTTACAGGAGTTGTTGCTCAAAACTGTACCTGATTGCGTAATGTTATGTGGTAAATACTGAGAGTAATAGCTAAATAATCAGATGGGATGCTAAGATTACTCAAACATTTCCTCTCCGTTCTCTGTGCGGTGCTTAGCAACCGAGCACACCTGCAGAGTCAATCAACTGCTAAAGACGTTTCAAATCCGTCTAAAACTAACGCCTACGCTTTATTTTTTATTTTGAAAGTCTTCAACGGAAGTCTTAATGACAACAGTAATGCACCATCGTTACTGGAAACACTAACTATACATATTAGCTTTTTTATTTGCATTAAAGTTCAATCGCTGGGTTAGAGTAGGCCCACGTGTTGTTTGTGGGGGAAAAAATCCTGAAAACTTCATATATATATATATAATTCAATAAAAAAAAAAAATCCCATAGGAAGAGTGTCCCGTGTTCCAGTTGTAGTGATAGGCTACATTCTGGGTTATTTAGTTGTTGGGAGAAAAAATAATTTTCCATTAAAAAAACGTGAATTTCTCATAAAAACATTTCCACAACAGGAAAACCTTTCAAAATAAAATTTGTAAGCAAACAGCACTGAACAAAGAAATGGAAACAAGACACATGTTTAAAATCATTCCAGAATATCTTTTATTTCATTGCCCTTGTACTATTCCCCACCCTCCCTTGTCCCTATTGCTGCACTCAATCATTACAAGGATATGGTGCTGATTCCATTTTACAGCAGAATAGATAAATAAATAAGTACAATTCATCTCACTACACGCAAAAAGAGAGAAAAAAAATCCATTCAAACCATTGATTTAATAAATATGCTTACATCTAGCTGTCCTCATTTATGTACATCCACATTGTTTATGCTTTGGGACGGTAATCAACTTAAAAAGCCTATACATTACTTCTATGTGTAAACCCTCCAAAAAAGTGTTTATTTTGTTTTACAGTTGATGGTTGTTCTATTTTTCTCCAGAGAGTGGATTTAACCAGCTCTGCCTACATTACAAAGCCTTGCACTAGCAGCAGTGGCTGTGGATAGCTGCATACAACCTGCTATGAATGGCCACAAAGAAATACTCATCTTTTTCAAGTCAAATGCTAACGGTGCCAGCATTGCAGGGCAAAATGCATGCATTGCCCTGAGCCCTGGTTTTGCATTATCTCTTTTTTTCTTTACCTGACATACTATTTGTGCAAAGATGGATGTAAAAGAAAGTTGTGACTGAACCGACTGTAGAGTTCGAACCTTGATGTTTATTACAGTGGGCCAGTCCTTCACATAAACAAGGAGAATGCATGCTAAACTGCTGATCACAGCCATGTAGAGGTGAATGAATTAATGAGTGAATACATGAATTGTGATTTGGATGTGGCTCTAACATTGAGATGCTCTACATGGAGCAGTGTAGACAGCAATGATTTGTAAGGCAGAAGCTGCTACTCTCTCTACCTTATTTAAATTCTGACCTCATACATGAGGATGCAGTTTTGGTCAAATTGCACAATCTCTGGGTTGACAGTTTAATCTTTCAGGGTACAACAGTGGCACTGCTGTCAGCAGCTTGTTCGATTAAAGGAAAATCTACTGTTTTCCACTTAGAATGAAGTCCATTACTGTCACACAAGTAATCAGCAGGACATCTCCTTGAGCTACACTATACACAAAGACATCACGCTTGCTGTCGTACAACTGTGGACTTAGGTTGTTTCTGGCTGGTAGGTTCGAACTGATAGAGAAGAGAGGAGAAGCAGATTGACAGGAAGTAGGAGTGAATTGTCAAAATAAAACTGTTGATGAGTTTGGTGCTTGGGATAGGGCATTTGATGGTTTGATTGGGTGAATAGCAGGTAGCAATATATGGAAGATACAGCATGCCTAAATTAAAACAAATGAAACAAAGAAATAAAGTGAATTACAATACATGTTGTAATATACATTTCCTTTTTCACTATGCATTTAACCATGAATAAAAAACAAAAGTTAAACGACTATTGTAGTAACTCTCTCAGCAGCCCCAAAACGTGACTGGACAGTTTTTGATTTGGCATGGACAATGTGTCATTTAAAAAAAAAGAAAAATTCAGTTTGAGCTTTGCTGAACATTAATGACAGTGCTTTGTATTTAGTGTTGGCAGGTCTATACTGCCATCTGCTGGACAACACTGAAACGCACCACTTAGGTTTTTCTGTTTATTTTTTTGTGTGATTAGTTTTAAATTCTGCATAGAAAATTCATTGTCACAATGAAGAATAATTCAGTTAACAGACAAAAACTATTTTTGTGAATAACATATAACAATGTGTATTGTATTTCACTTTATCTCTGAATTTCTTTTTATGTAGGCATTTTTAAATCTTCCAAAGAAGGGCCTGGTTTATTTCCCCCCCCCAAAGCATTTTAAGCCCAGGGTGACACATCTTTGTTCCACTGCAGGTCAAAGGTCAGAGCTGATCTTTGTGTTAAGATGCTTGAAGGAAAATGAGGTCTGCCGGCCTTCACATGGAGATGCTGCTGTAGAGTCGTTCGATCTTCTCCTTGAAGTACTCCCTCAGCTCCGGTCTCTTGGCCTTTAGTGTTGGAGTCAGGAGGCCGTTTACAATTGAAAACATCTCATTGTGGATGTAGATGTTCTTCACCTATTTAATGGAAAATGGAAAGGAACAGAAAATATGTTGAACAATGCCAAGACTTTTTAATCACCCCAAAAATATTGCAAGTTTCTTGGATTACATGAACAGACAAGAATTCATTGTTCGTGAAATTTCAGACAATATTATTACAGATGACACAAGTATCGGTATAAGTCCTGTAATTTAAAGTGTTTTCTTTTGTGCAAACAACCACCTTTAATGTAGTTGATTTTAGCTTTATCTATATTAATAGAATTACTTTCTGAGAAGATTTGCAAACACTCAGTATAAATATTTTAAGTTTTTTAATCCCAAGGTTATTTGGCGTTTTCTAAAAATCATCTTAAAAATACTGCTACAACAAAAGGCAGAAGCAAAATGTTAACCATTTTTGCCTCAAAAAATCAACAAATTACTACCGACCGACCTGCTCAAAGGAGTGGAGGCCACTGGCCTTGCCCAGATTCACCAAATCTTTAAGGATGGCCTTCTTTAATTCCTGTTTGAACAAAAAAGAAAATGATTATTCAGAATCTTCGTTACTTAAAAGCAGTGTTTGAGTTGTGTGCTACCTACCGTGTTTTTACAGAGGTCCTTGTAGGTGCCATATATGCCCTGTTTTCTGGCCCATTCCGGCATCACTTCAGGGTCAGGAACAACAATTCCCACCAAACAGGACTGGGAAAAGCAAACACAGACGTAAAAGAAAAAAGTTAAAAGATTCAGCGTAAACCAACACAAAAAAAGTAAGTATAAGTGTATTTATTTGCCCTGGCTTGAAATAGAGCCCAGGAACCATAGCATAGACAAACTCACAGGCCACACATTTTATTTGCACCTTGGAAGATTAAAATGGACATATTATGATTTAGGTTCATACTTTTTGAATTTCTACAAGAGCATGTTTAAATGCTTTAATGTTCAAAAACACATGACTGTATTCACCCTGTCTGAAAAGCCCAGTCTGCTCTGCTTGGTCAGTGTTTGTCTGTGCTCTTGGCGTCTCTGCATCATCATTGCAGCTGTAGCAGCACTTACAACCTATGTTTAGTATAGCTGTGACATCATTACCTTATGGAAGTCCTGATTGGATGTTGTAATACTTTCACAGTTTTTATACAGCACTTATATAGCCCACTTTATAGTAAAAACGCTTTAAAATCTCCCCTCTTACAATATGGGACCATCACCATGGACAGCTAAGAATTAGATTCACCAAGTCTGTACAACATTAAGATGGTTAGCTTACCTGCAGGCTATCTCCATGAACATAGAGCTGTGCAACAGGCTCACTCCTGATGTAGATGTTCTCGATCTTCTCAGGGGAGATGTACTCGCCCTGCGCCAACTTGAAGATGTGCTTCTTCCTGTCAATGATCTTCAGTGTGCCATTCTACAAAGGAGGAGAGGTTGAATAAATGCCAAGAAGAAGAAACAGGAGGAAAAATCCTGACAGGTCTTCATGTTTAAAATAATGCATTTTTTAAAGCAAATTCTTAATCACATAAAATACTTATTAAAAAATGGAGTCTGACGTGAGCTGTGTGTACATACAGGTAACCATTTGCCGATGTCTCCAGTGTGAAGCCAGCCGTCTGTGTCCAGCGTCTCGGCTGTCCTCTCCGGGTCTTTGAGGTAGCCCTTAAACACGTTTGGTCCCTTCACACAAACCTAGATGGCAAGTTAGAAAAGTGGAAAAGAGTCGAGGTCAGGGGTGAAATCTATACACAGTATCTTCTGTACAAACACTGGCACAGGTTTTGAACACCTTTTTATTCTTGTAAAAAAAAAATGCATGTTCTTATTTTATATCATATCTTTTATTTTCTAGATTATGTGCACTGCATGCCAACACCTAGATGAAAAAAATAACTTGTTTTACACTCATACCTGGACCTTGTTTCTCTGCCATGGCATTTGGAAGGTATTTAAATCAATGCAAAAGAAAGCAATTTCTAAATCCCATTATTTACCTCTCCCTCTCCCTTAGAGGCAAAGTAGTTCTTCTCAGGAACATCCACCACTTTGATGAGGTTACACGGCAGCGGGGCCCCGACGTGACCTATTCACAGGGTCAGAGCAAGCATAATAATTAAAAACTCAACAAAATAACCTTTTCTTATTGTATTTGTTGCCTCAACTTGAACAGTCAGATTCCCCAGCACACTGTGGCCTTTGTCGCTTCAAGCACTGATCAGTGTTGAATTTCCTTAAGATAGAAACGACTTTTTATAAATATACATTGTAATCTAAGCTAAACAATATGTAAGTTGGATGTTCATTTGAAACCGAATATGAGAGCAGGAGGGATAAATTTCACCTGCATATGTTTCATTACATTCATTGAGTGTTATGTAAAATTAAAGTTTAGGAAAGAATCATGTTTTTAATTTGAAGACTTAATCTCATGCAGTATCAGAAACGAGCAGCAGGGGGGGTGTTAGACTACAGGTTGATGTCAGGCCACAGAGTGTTATCTAACAGTATTTTACTGTAATTAATGACACTGCTGGACATCACAGAACAGGCTGAGGCAATAGCTGCTTTGTGTTATAAGGGTCAAAAGTCACCATGAGGAATTTTCCACATTAAACAATAAGACTGAGAAACTTTCAAAGCAATTATCTTGAGTTAATTTTTACTACACGCTGTAAGTGCTTTTTTACTGTGTCACTACCCAAAACTAAAGCCTCTAAGGCTGTAAAAGACAGTGAGTTGACTCATGCAATACCTCACTACACACTTCATGCTACATATGAAGGACAGTTGACTTACTTAAATCCCGACTCATCACCTTCTTCTCCATCTTCCCCGCAGGGATTAAATGGGTTTATTCAGTGAAATTACTGAGAGCCCAAAGTGCTCACTGTGGTAAACTCACTGAGCCTACTTCATACAAAAACTAATGTAGCTAAAGCTCTAAACACAGTGTTTACTCTGTGAACTGTGACTCAATAGGTGAAGGAAAGTTCACCTGGCTCCAAGGAACAACACTGAGCTGTGTGGTGATTTTGTTGTTGTTGTTATTTCATCTTATGAATCTCTTTCTCATAATTGTGTGTGAAGATTGTTATACACACATAATCTTTTTTGTGTCAGATCCTGTGGGTTGCATACATTATATGCTTTTATTTAGATGTTTAATTTGCCCAAAATTAGATGAAACGTGTAATATCTGCTATATGCTGCTATTTATATATATGTATGTTTGTTTATGTGTTATGGTTTATGCTGTATAATGTGCGCTAATAATATAAATATTAGTAAGTGACATTAAAAATGATTAAAAAGCAGGATTATGGAAAAACTCAGGCGCAGTTTAATGTAACTTGGTGTTAGGGTGAAGCATGGGGCAAGGAAGAACTCTTTAAATCTAGGAGTCACAGAGTCAGTAATTATTTTCACTTTTTGTAAAATTTGTGCTGCATTCATATGGCACTGAAATAATTTGGAAAATGAGTTCTTGACTGAGAATGTTCACATGAAAGCCCCCTCAGGTTGGAACATGAGCAGTGTGA
>CAFUXE010000618.1:291357-301381 GCA_903364295.1 Serranus cabrilla
TTTGTATTTGTTGCCTCAACTTGAACAGTCAGATTCCCCAGCACACTGTGGCCTTTGTCGCTTCAAGCACTGTTCAGTGTTGAATTTCCTTAAGATAGAAACGACTTTTTATAAACATACATTGTAATCTAAGCTAAACAATAAGTAATTTGGTTGTTCATTTGAAACCGAATATGAGAGCAGGAGGGATAAATTTCACCTGCATATGTTTCATTACATTCATTGAGTATTATTTCAAATTAAAGTTTAGGAAAGAATCGTATTTTTAATTTGAAGACTTAATCTCATGCAGTATCAGAAACGAGCAGCAGGGGGGGTGTTAGACTACAGGTTGATGCTAGGCCACAGAGTGTTATCTAACAGTATTTTACTGTAATTAATGACACTGCTGGACATCACAGAACAGGCTGAGGCAATAGCTGCTTTGTGTTATAAAGGTCAAAGGTCACCATGAGGAATTTTCCACATTAAACAATAAGACTGAGAAACTTTCAAAGCAATTATCTTGAGTTAATTTTTACTACACGCTGTAAGTGCTTTTTTACTGTGTCACTACTCAAAACTAAAGCCTCCAAGGCTGTAAAAGACAGTGAGTTGACTCATGCAATACCTCACTACAAACTTCATGCTACATATGAAGGACAGTTGACTTACTTAAATCCTGACTCATCACCTTCTTCTCCATCTTCCCCACAGGGATTAAATGGGTTTATTCAGTGAAATTACTAGGAGCCCAAAGTGCTCACTTTGGTAAACTCATTGAGCCAACTTTATACAAAAACTAATGTAGTTAAAGCTCTAAACACAGTGTTTACTCTGTGAACTGTGACTCAATAGGTGAAGGCAAGTTCACCGGGCTCCAAGGAACAACACTGAGCTGTGTGGGGATTTTGGTGTTTTTTTTTGGAATTTAATTTTATGAATCTTTTTCTCATAATTGTGTGTGAAGATTGTTATACACCAGAATTAATCAAATGCACATGTTTTTTTGTTTGGACTGTAGAGGTGTGAAAGCCTGCTACATCTTTTTTTTGGTTTGTACATGTGCTGGTTTTAATTCTCATGATGCCAACCTCTTCCAACAACTTCTCTATTCCATAATCAATCCTGCTGATGTAATATGTCCCCCTCTCTCTCACATTGGTGGATTGAGCTTTTAATGCTTGACAAGGGAAACTCCAGGAAAGTAAAAAATCTGGCATATCTTGTGAATTGTCCTTTATGATATGTAGACCTTATAAATAATCTTTTTGTGTCAGATCCTGTGGGTTGCACACATTATATGCTTTTATTTAGATGTTTAGTTTGCCCCAAATTAGTTGAAACGTGTAATATCTGCTATATGCTGCTATTTATATATATGTATGTTTGTTTATGTTTTATGGTTTATGTGGTATAATGTGCGCTAATGATATAAATATTAGTAAGTGACATTAAAAATGATTAAAAAGCAGGATTATGGAAAAACTTTCATGTAACTTGGTGTTAGGGTGAAGCATGGGGCAAGGAAGAACTCTTTAAATCTAGGAGTCACAGAGTCAGTAATTATTTTCACTTTTTGTAAAATTTGTGCTGCATTCATATGGCACTGAAATAATTTGGAAAATGAGTTCTTGACTGAGAATGTTCACATGAAAGCCCCCTCAAGTTGGAACACGAGCAGTGTGAGATAGGGCATGTCTTGACGAAGGTCTGTGCTCTCTCAGTACAGTTTATTTTGGCTTAGCTCTGTTTAAAAGAGTATTATTTGATGAATTAATCAGACAAACAGGCTAATTCATAAACAGCCTATATAATTGGGTAGGAATGAATTGGAAGATTACCTCCAGTACCAGGAGATTTAACACAGCAACACTAGAGGGTAAATACAGACACTTATGGCAGCTACTAGTGTTTTATACAGTTCAGGTTTGTTGATGTTGGCAGTCACTTAAGCAGGCATGTTGACTGTTAATCATGTGGTGTAACAGCTCTTTCTTCCCTGTCTATCCCACGCTTCCGGGCCTATCCTTTTTTTTCTTTCTAAATCTACTGTATATGCCAGCCTCCCCCTCACACTCGCCCTCCACTTTTTCCACTGTGTGTGAGATCGATAACACGTTCACTGGGTGCAGAGCTGATAAGACCTGGGTGTTTGAGTAGTTACGTCATTACCTCAGCAGCTGTGACTCTGCAGTGTAGTGCATAGTGATAATTTTTAATGTTGGCGATCTCATAAAAAAAAATCTTATCAGGGGGACACAAGGAGGCAGCAGTTCACTGATATAGTTTAAAGACACAGCAACCTTAAATAAACACGATCATAACATGGGAGTTGTATTTCTTCAGTTCATGGCTCAACCACATCACTGTAAGACCTTTGTACTGTAGTCATGTACACAAGTTCAATGAGTCTAACAGAGATAAGGATCTGCAGCTCTTTTCTTGGCCCCGCTCACCTGGCGTCCAGTCTCCAGGTGTGGTGTAGGTGCAGCCAGCCGTGCACTCTGTCTGGCCGTATGCCTCGTACACCTGCACACAGACACAGGTAATGTTGAAAGGGCTGTGTGAAGTACTTCAGTGTACCCACATGCTATATTTAGTGCCACGTGTGTATGTGTGTGTGTGTGTGTGTGTTTGTCTGTCTGACCTGGCATCCCAGAGCTGCTCTGAGAAATCCCAGGACAGTGGGCGAGGTAGGAGCCGCTCCTGTTATTATCATCCTCAGCCTCCCTCCGAGGCTGGCCTGTACGGAGAGAAAACACATCATCAGTACACAGCGGGCTTCACTTTATATTTATTGCTTAAAAATGTGTTTACAATAATAATAAAAACATGTTTGTTTTTTCTATTGAATTTAGAAAAATGGTATTTCAAGGGGATAATCTTTCTTTCTGTGATGGGGTCCAACATAAACACACACTTATCTGTCAAAGTTTGGACTTTTGTTTTGTACGTCAGAGATTTCTGGAGCTCCTTTCCTCTGTGCTTGCTGGTTTGAAGTTGATGTGGCAACAGTCAGAATTTAGCAACATCTAAATCTGTTGACAGTTGGTGTGCTGTTGTGCCACTATCAATAAAATCTAAACACAAAACACCCAAGCCGTCCTGCTGCTTGTCTTAATAATAATACCTACAGATGGTTAATTTTAACTATGGTGTTGATTTCGTCTTGGATATTTAATGTTAAACAGACGTCTTCAGGATTTTGCAAAGACGTCACTTGGAAGATTATCTTGAATGTCAAGTTGTTCAATACAATAATACTAATTTTTTGTTTTTGCAAACTTTTAGGAGTTGCACTGAGTACAATACTAAGAAGTACAATACTGGCAAGTACAAGTACCTCAGAACTGTACTTGAGTACATTACTTGAGTACATTTACTGAGTTACATTCCACCACTGGGGAGAAGAAATATCATTTACCTGAATCTTACTGAAGAAGATTTTGTCCCAGAGGCTGTCACTGCGAATGATCCCCCTGCTGACTTCAGCACCTTTTCTTTTAGCAGCAAAGTTGAGCAGCCAGCGCTTCAACGGGCTGTTAGCCTGGCTGAAGATCTGCAGAGGAGACAAAGACAAAATACACATATTTTTGGTTGGACACAAGCCCTTCTTAGTACAGCTGTTTGTACATTTATTTAAATACATTGTCCCAAAATGATCAGAAAGCAGGCAACACCACCATAAGTGCAACCCAACATGATTTTCCATTACAACTCTTACAGTTTAGAGGTTTTTATTTCACAACATGCACTTCTGAAGAAATGCATTAGTCATGATTGAAAACCACAAATTGACTCTATCCGTAAACCACTGCTGTAAGCCTATACTAATTTTCACAGCTGATTTAATTTTTTCTAGGGAATCTCACAACTAATAACCATAAATTGCTTCATCGCCGGCCGAACAAGAAGGCCAATGTTTCTTTAAAAGCCTTTTTCTTTCCATCCCTGCATCTCACCTTGTCATACATGCGGTTGAGCAGTCGAGGCACCACGGGGAAGATGGTCGGTCGCAGGGCCTTCATGTCATCTGGGAGGAGACGGATGTCGCCCTGATAGAACCCGATCCGTCCTCCATGGCAGTACACCACAGACTGCAGGGACAGACACAGTTAGTGAGCTTTATTCTGCTAGCTGTCTGGTAGCTTTGACCAAAAAACTTAACAAAAAAAACAACAATATTGGGGTTAAATCGCTGGACATTTAAGGTGAAACACAGTTGGTAGAAATTCCTGTCAGTAATTTTTAATCACATAGCCATTTGGGACCTTTTTATATTCATATATTTCTAATCTGGTCATAGAAATGTATCTATCTGTCATGACTGACACACTTTCCCACACTATAAAATCTCATGTAACAAAATGAGGAAACTTATAAGTTTGCACATGATGGTTTGACTATTCTATTTTTGGATGGGGTCAAAATCTTGAATAGAATTTCTTATTGTAAAGTCTTAATCTGACTGAATAACTCCAGTTTTCGGATAAACAGTGGCGTAAAACGTGCAATATATCCCACTTGAAAGTGAATAAAGTAGAAGATGTATAAAATGACTTGAGTAAAGTACAAGTATCTCAAGATTGCACTTAAGCTCTGTACTTGTGCTTTCTACCACTGGTTTCTGTCTGTGATATTATTTCCCGCAAATAGACAAATGAACTCTCTATATAAGCTAAAGCCTCAATTCTGTGTTTTACACTCATTCAGAAGAGGAAAATAGGGGCTCACAGAGAATTTATTTAAAAAGTGACTCATTATTCAGTAACATGAGTGAGATGTTTGACTGCTGCCACTCCTTTTCTTTTGACCACAGGATGCTGCACCAGGGATAATTATGATTCATATCAACAACCAAGAAAACTGATGTGAAACTGCTGGGTATTTGTGCACACACAACAGATATATTTCAAATGAGAATTACTGTAAGTTCACTTCACTTTGATCCTTTTTTCACACACTGCTACCACCACTATCGCCTCGTGGCCTTTTAAAGATCATTATCAGTCACTTCCACAGAAGGAATATGGAGATACGAACGAGGGATTAACTCAACAAATCCTTTTGTTGTCAAGTGGCTGTAACAACATGCGCCACATGTGACCCTGTTCCTGTTTCTGAAGCCATCTGAGGACACGGCGAGGCAAGAGGTCCGCACTCTCTTTTTTAGCCTTTGATGGAGACATAGCTGCTGTCACATATGGAGCGGTGTGTTTGTGTGTGTGCGGTTGAGACGCTCGAGATTGTGTCTACATTATGTGATCTGATGTGCTGCTTTCTGGGGAAGTTAGGTGGTTTCCTGTGTCTGAGTCTCACGCTGCAGACAACTCTGTCTCTGCTTGCATTGCAGGCAAACAAACCAAGCCGGTTCAACCTGATGCACACATGGCACACGGCACCCACGAGACAGGACAAGCACATATATTAAATATGATGATCAACTTAATGAAAAAATGATACATAAGAAGCGTAAAAAACAAAAAAACCCCACAGCGGATGGAATATTGAAGCTATAACGTGACCAATATTTGCAGTTTTGCTTCTGACTGAAACATTTTACTTTATATAATCAGCCCTGTTTGTAAAAATGTTAAACCCTGGAAATCAAGGGCCTATCTCTCTATCCTTTTTTGCACAATTTTTGAAAAACATGCTCTTCATTTGTTCTTGGTCGGCTGGATTGGAGCCACTCCAAGCTGACCAAACTACCAATGCATCTGGGTATGACGATAAGGAAAACAAAACAGGAAAAGCTGGAATGGGTGCACAGCAGGGCCGTTAATAGCCTTCCTGTGTGCTGTCATGTGATTGGGTATTGTTGTTGAAGAGCCACTGTAAGCCTTTATTTGACAGGTGACTAAGCAGGCACAAACACCAAGAGTCCCTTAAATAATCTGATGCAACCTTCCCTGATTATTGTCTTTTTCACGTGGTTATCACTGCGCATGTGTATGTGTTTTCTTGTAACTTCGAGGAACAATCAGTGTGTTTATATGCAAGTAACAAGTCATCACCTGATGTCTTATGTGCTAATGAAAAGGCCACTAGTTTATGTCATCAGGGTGAGGGATTTCTTAGAAACTCAGCTGCATGTCTGGAGGGGAAATTTGAGTCCCTGGGCATGTAAATGCTTAACAAGTTTAGGAGACATATGCATGACTCAGTAACAGGGCAAGCATCCATTTGGCAGCAGTGCTGTCTGATGAATAGGCAACTTTGCTTTCTGACTAAAATGGAAACCAAAAATGTCCAGTAGTTTTCCACAGTGGAACAGTAACTCTCAAATGGTGCATGTTCTCAATTCTGTGCCCATAGATCTAAATGACCAAGCAAAAACTGAAAAGAAAGAATTTGGTTCAGTATGCAAACTTTGGTTGGAAAATATTGCAGGAGGTACAGTAGGGGAGAGAGGTGATTAGTGATCAGCTGCAGGCAAACAAAGGTTAGAGAGGAACTGGCTAAATGTGTAAATATAATCACGTGGCTTGACATAGTTGGTTTCCTGTGTGCCAATAGGGGCGTGGGTGTGTGTTTTACTAGGTTCGGAAATGATGCAACATGCACAACTTTGGCTCTAACAGATAGGCATGGCATTCATCATTAGAGTTGGAAAACGAAACTAAGGGAAAAGAGGGAAAACTGAGAACAGAGCGACTCCCTCCCTCCCTCCCACTCATTCTCCATCCCACACATGAAATCCTTTCTGATGAATTCCTTCAAAGGCACAGAGATCCTTCCTCTGCCCCCGCCACACTCCTTACGTCCGATCACACATAATTATCTCGTTCCTGTGGTCAAGGATGTCAGATCAGCTTGTTTACCTCAATAAGCCTCTCGAACATGTGAGCCAGTGGCAGGAAGGAAATGAGACAATCATCTTGGTTGGGAAAAATGACTTGCTGCAGGAGACAGAAGAAAGGAAACAATTAGATGACAAAACTGATCCTCCAACACAATGACCTCATGAATAAAAGAAGTTCCAGGGAAAAGGAAAACACATAGACTATACATGCATAGACTAAGTGATGAATCACTAAACGATGTCAGACGTAGTCTTTAAACTGTCATGTTGACTGAGTGATTTCTGTGGGATTGTCATTAAGCAATTCCTGGGAAAGGAATAAGAGACAACACTCACATCTGTTACTTTGAGGAAGCCTGAGAAATCTGCCACCACATTCCCATGGCTGAGCATCACTCCCTTTGGGTTTCCTGTGTCAGCAGACAGAAAAAAACACAAAACACCAACATTATTGAAGTGAAGGTCCCCTCACCTGCCGAAGGGTCATGGAGTCATCCAAGGAATTAGACATGGAAAGACAAACCTAAGTTTTGCTAAAAAATAAAAAAACGCTTGATTTTACTCACTATTTATATCCAGTATTATAGTTACTTGCACACTTTAAAACCTGCACAGATGGACATCAGCATGAGTGATCTGCAGTTGTGGAATGTAACTAAGTACAGTAACACAAATACTGTACTTAAGTAAAATTTTGAGGTACTTGTACTTCACTACATTTTAGAGGTAAATATTGTAGTTTTTACTCCACTACATTTAGCTGCCAGCTATAGTTACTTTTCAGGTCAAAATTTAACATGAAGAAAAATGATAAAAACGAGTATGCATGTGATAACTTAAACCACGTCAACGTATATGAAGTAGTTGATATGAGCCCTACCTTGACCACAGTAAAATGCTGCCTACATAAATGCATCAATATCAATGGTCTGTAAACTTACATACATCATCTAAGTATATATGCTGTATATCTATTGAAAAGAAAAATACAATACAGTGAGAGGTATTATTTCAAAAATGAATGACCATTTTAGCTAAATTTTGGAATATGAGTTGTCTGTCTTTACATTTGCCTATAAAATGTATAAATACATCTCTCTGGTCTAATATCTATTTTACTTAAATGAACAGGCTGTGTTTTGAAGCCACCATTATTTCAAGTGAAAAATTAGAAATCTGTGATGTCACAATTTTAAACATCTGTTTCTTTGTACAAAAAAAGAAAAGAAAAAAGAAAGAAAAAAAATCCCTGAATTATTTGGTTTTCTTGAATGTTTGGCAATTCCTACAAAAGACTAATATTATAATTTTTGTTCCCAGTTCCTGCAATGTTATTGCATTCCTCAGCCCTTTCTTCCACCCACACTCTAAAATAGTGTTCCTCTTTCCAGACGTATCATCTGACTCCCACAGTGTTGTTCATTGGCTCGAAGCTGAAGAGATGTTGCAACAAAGACGAAGGGATTTCTTGGGAAATGGAAAGTGATGTGTAATAATGTTAACCCTGTGTGTGAGGGGCTGCATGCCTCTCTAAGAGCCAGCAGGTGGCAGTGTTTTCAGACTCTCAGGCTGCAGCGCTGTCACTTGTAAACTGACACCAGTGTGTCCTCATATGACCTGCTGTCAGTTGTTGGATAAGACCTCCCACAAAAAAAAAAAAACAACTGCGGCCTTTCCTCAGTCACATAAATGTGCCGCCCTCTGGCATATCAGAATCCGGAGAGGAAAGTGGATTCATTTACAGTAAATGGTTGTCTTTCTGTCCCTCCCTGCAAATATTTTGTCCACTTCTAGGTCCTAAAATCATTGTAATCCCAGCAATTAGAGAGCCCCCCTGTTGCAAATGTAAATTCTTAATGTGTTATACTTTTGTCATGTGTTTTCTCTTAGAAAAGAAGACCAAAATGCATCATACAGGAATGACCACATAACGAGTTTCAGCCTGATTTCAATCGAAACAACCCTCTTAGAAATTTCCTGCAAACTTCCAGTTTACCAAGAGAGCCCAAGCTTAAGAAAACTACTGTGCTGTGCTCCAGAAGAATGTATTTATTGTTGTGTAGTTACAGTAATCAGTTTGTTCATAATTAGCTTGTATGTGCCTTTTTAAACTGCATATGAGTTGTAAAAAAAAACAGAAGTTTAATATGTCAACATTATTAGAGCTTTTACGGGTGATCCCAGGGCCAACCCGGTTTGAACTGGAAAACTCCCTTAGCTCAGCAGTGTCAATGAAATGCTGTTTCCACTGAGGATCAACAGCAGGTTATCAGCAGGTTGTCCCATTGAAGCCTGATCATGCACAAGCAAAATCCTGCAGAGTGAAGGGTCAGAGAGCACATTACTGTATTTACGGGAGCAGCTTCAGGTCATGTAAGTAGTAAGTAGTTAATAAAGCATTGCTTGGACTGTTGTCAGTGAGGGAAACCTTGTTGAAGGTGTGGTTGTCAGCTAATTCTTTGGGGACATGCGGTCTTCCTTGGCTTGGCATGGTGCAGAATGGGAAATACTTTGCATAGAGAGACACACAGATCCTCACAGAAGTTTAACAGGAGAATGCATTCAAGATGGGTATTTTAAGAAACTTATTGGAATAAAATCTTATTTGCCTTATTCCTTGATAATTGGCTAACAACAGGCTGTGAAATTACAGTAAGAACTTAATAATAACGGTAGGAAGAATAAAGAGATACTGATGACACTGTTGACCAACTGCATCATCCGTGTTTCTGAATGAGTAGTTTTCTCAGCAAAACACAACTATGATGTGAGTCAAGTATTACCTGTGGTTCCACTGGTGAAACACACAATAGACAGGTCGTCTGGTGCTGGTGGCTGTGGAGAACAAATGGCATCAGTCAGAACATTTGTATATCACTTATCTTCTGACTTCTTACAGCGTTCACTATAGAATAAGCAATGTCAAACGCATGCTGTATTTGTATTTGTAGTTACTGGCACTGTCACATTCCTCTGTCACTGTACCAACAGTAGTACGTGCAGGTGTCATGTGCAGGTTGCCAAAAAGCTGTCAACAAGTTTTTAAAAGAACATTTGATGCACTCACTATTGAAAATGATTCTACTTTGATTTTTAACACAGAGTACTTGCAGTTAGAGGCTTTGGGGCTCAATGTTTAACCTGTAAACACTAATGACTGTAAATTAAGCCAGAAGATCATTACAGATATATGTTTTCTAATTTGGAGAGAACAGTGAATGAAAAAGCTTTCAAGCA
>CAFUXE010000618.1:310305-344673 GCA_903364295.1 Serranus cabrilla
GTCAGGGACACATCTTTTTCAATAAAAAAAAAAGGTTATGTAAACTAATAATTAATTAATTAATTAATAACATATCCTTGCTTAAGTTGAAAATGTCTGACTCTAAATATATTTACACCTTTACTACAAACAAAGAAATGCAGTTGAGATTGGGTAGTGTCAGTGTAGTGTCTGCTCCAACACGCTCTGCTGTTTCAGATGGTCAGGACAGCGCGTATATGACCTGACAGGTAAAACCCAGAGGAAAAACCAAAACACAAAGCACTCCATCCTGCTTAGAAAGCATATTGCTTTGAGTGCATAATAATAATTGAAGGTGACCTAAATGAGTGTAGCTTTTTTTTTTTTTATCAACTCAGAGCTCCTCTCATCTGGATTTTGGCAGCTGTGTGATAAGAGAGCACTGTTTCGGCAGACTTTAGTGAGTGAATCAGACTAAAACCTAAAAAGGCTAAAAATAAGGCTTTCATAATGTGAGGTGCAAGCTATCCACTTGAAATGGATGACTAATGAGCAAAAGTGTAAACCTCTTCACACTGCATTTGTGAATGAAACCTTACTAGAGTGCACTTGTGCATGGATCTATTAGTACATTTGTGTGTGTGCTTGTGCTCCATCTTACCGGCACCTCCTCAGACTGGTGCAGCAGGCTGCAGGGCGGCTTGATGGGGCGGGGTCTGGTGGCCAACCAGTATGCCATCACGGCAGTCAGAGCGCCGATGCCCACCAGTGTGGAGGTCGGCAGGGAGCGAAAGAACTGTCCCAGCTCGTCCATCTCCGGTAACCTCAGGCCGCTCATCATCTCCTTGGCCTGCATCTTCTCCATCAGGGTGGAACTCAGCTCTGCAGGAAAGAGGGCACATTTTAAATCAAAGCTTTTGTGCATCTTGGTATTATTAATCAATATTTAATCAATTGCCTATTAAGCCAAATGAGGTGGGCTGGAGGAGGTTTTTAAATAGTGGCCTTGAGGTTTGGGGAAAATTGCTAAATGCAACTAAACCCAGGAATTAGATTTACAGGTTTTCACTTGTCTGACCTG
This sequence comes from Serranus cabrilla, assembly GCA_903364295.1. Taxonomy (NCBI): domain Eukaryota; kingdom Metazoa; phylum Chordata; class Actinopteri; order Perciformes; family Serranidae; genus Serranus; species Serranus cabrilla. The sequence goes on from CAFUXE010000618.1 coordinate 311,348, forward strand.
CATGTTTTGCAGAAATCACAAATGCAATCCCCCATGCAGTATTTACTGTTAGAGAAATTTCTTCTAAAATATTAAGAATTGCTCGTTCTCTGAAGAATTACAGACCTGGTGTGATCAATCAAAACCTTTACTTCATGCAGCATGGAAAGAGGACAGCAATGATCTCTCGTGGACATCCAGTATGTCCTGTGGTTCTTGATCTCATTTTATTGTGTCAGCTTGATTGCATTACTGCTGAAAATGAGTTAATCTGTCTTTATCAAAAGAGATATCTGCAAATGCACTGGCTAAACAAACAGTATACCCTGTTGGAGGGACAAAGTGTGACTCTGACATACCAAAGGGCTCCTCAAATCAAGAAACTCTTATTACATTTAAGCTCCACTCAAGGCAGAGATCTTCAAGACCTTCTTGATCCTACTGGGTGAGAGAACTCTGCCCCTATCCAGCTGAATAGTGTGTTGTGACTTGGTTTGTATTTCCTGGCTCAAATTTGATCCTGGAATACATTTTTAAAGCATTAAATACTAATTTCTCACTTCCCTTTACATAAGTTTCCACCACAAACAAGACATGTTGTGTATTTAAACAATAAAAGCCATAAACCAAATAGCCCAACCGTGAGTTTCTCTCAGGCACAACTGCTACAGTCATTCAAATATGAACGCAAATATTAACGCAGCTTTGTACAAATAGCACACACTTTCGCCAAAAGCAATACTGTATACATGTTTCTCAGGGTTGAGTCTTGTCTGATCAAAATGTTTTCTGAATAAATTGACCTGAATGTTCCCCCTGTGACCTGAAACACATTAGCATGAATGGAGGGTCTTCCCCCGCATTCCTACTCTTACTGTAAAAACAGCTCAGAATAGATAATCTACACTGAGAAGTGGTGGGTCTAGAAAGTAGATACACACAGCCACACGCATGCACGCAACTCACAGTGCTCATCAAGGCTCAGCACACACACACAAACACGCTGCGAGATGCATAATTCATCCGAGGGGGAGGCTGGCTGCAGAGCTGACTGGAGGGTTTCCTTCCCTCCCTCGGGAAATGAGTCAGAGACAGCACCACCTGACTGAGCGAATGGCGTGGGGGCACTGCTGCAGCTCACAGCCAATTAGAATCACTTCCTGTCTGCTCTCTCTTCCCCTCACACACACATGCAGAGAACCACAGACACCAACAGACAGCGAGGCTGATATGGTATATATATCTGAGGCCGTGGGAACATTGACTTCCTCATTCACCTGTTATATTAAGAGGATCACTATTTTCTTCACTAGTCCTTTACAAAGGGAAGTGGAGTCGTATGAACATAAGATGTGGTGAAAGCAAGTGTCAAGAAGCCAGATGCATGACTTTCAAAATCTACAAACATTTGATTCTCACGATATAGTGAAGATGATGCATAAAACAGGGGTGTAAACAGGCTGCTATTTGTCTTTAAGAATTATTGAGACCATGTGTTCAAACCACCTTAATTCGCAAAGCTTTTGAAAGCTTTTTCCTACTTTTCTTTGTCAGTGTGCACCTATAAATCGGGCCCGCTGATTTTGGCTCCACATACCTGATGCTACCTTTTTCAAAAGCCTTATGTGTTTATTTCTACAGTCCTAAAATTAGAATGTTAGTTTTAAATTGAAGAATTCCAAAGTGCCAAATTCCCATGAAACTGCAGTGGACATGACTAGATAAAGTTTAAAGAATGTCTGTATTTCATGTTTTCAATGCCTTTATTGTGCTGTTATCAGCCTGTAAAATACCCAGTCTTCCCTTTGGTTGCTAAAATCCCCTAAATTCCCATAGAAACGACAGCCTCTGGGTCTTCTATGTTAGCACTAATGTTAGCTAATGCACAGGTTGTGCACTGCCAACAGAACTCACGGCCAAGATGCTGAATTATTTTTAAAAACTGTGACAAAAACACAGAGACATAGAAAGAAAACATACTATCATATTGGGAAAGTAACACCTTTTTTTTACACTCCTTAAAATACAATGTGATAACTTAATGGCTCATAAGGCAGCAAACAACTATATGCTGCTTGCAGATTATAGTGGATGAGGAAACATATGCACTATAGGCTAACAAAACTTCATAAGATCTATCATTACAGTTCATTATGACCAAGAAAATGCATTACTTCCTGTTCTGTACAACTGTGCACGAGTGTAGATAAAAGTCTGTCAAAGATCTGAGTGGGTAATTCTGAAGAGTAACAGGGACAACACATCAGCAGCCATCTGCTGTCATTTACGAAGCAGCACTGACATCACATTCACATACGGTAATACAGCTATTGCTCATCTTCTACACTGCTTTGACTCACATCTGAAGCACAGTACTTCCATCTGCTCTACTGTGGATTCCCTGATGCTGCTTTCCAAAACTTCTACTTGGGCTCAAATCCTCTTCATTCAACGAAACTCCATTTTTCTGTTCAGACAAAAACCACCTGCAGGTGACATATTTAACCGCAGTAGACCAGCACCCTGTGATGTGTCTGAAACCGGTAATGTGCCGCGGGACTCTCTGCTTCCCTTTATTTTGTGCTGCACTGGTCTGATGTTTCCTCTTTTTCTGACATTGTCCCCTTTTTTTCTTTGCAGTTTCAGTGAAGATGATGGGAAATTGTAGAGCTGCTTGAGTGCTGGGAAATGTTTAGTGCATGGTAAATAATAGAAACCACTGGATTGAAGTTATAAACTAAATAACATTTTTTTGGTTATTGAAGCAGTTACGATGTCAGAGTTAATACTGGAATTAAATGCTTTGCACTGTTGAGTACACAGAGTCGCCCACTGTGAGCAGCTGGAGTCTGTCCCACAGTTAGACTTAATTATTGTTAACACATGACAAATTGGAAACATGATCTGGCGCAGCTCCAGGTATTTAGAATGGACTGAGAAACTTTGACAAGAGAACCTCTGCTATGTAAAGTTAGAAAGGTCAAACATAAAAAGAATACATCATTATTAACCTTTGACTATTTGATCATTAAATGGGGGCATTTTATGCCAAGTCTGCGGGTTAAATATGGAGCTATAGTTGGGACAGGGTTAGCCTAGCTTAGCATAAAGACTGTGAACATGGGGGTTACTTTTAATACTCAAAGTACATTTTGATGCTGATACTTTTGCTGATAGTTTTGAATACATGACCTTTACTTGTTTTGGAGTAGTTGTGCAGTGTGGTATCAGTAATTTCACTTCAGTAAGGGATCTGAATACTTACACCACTGCACAGTGTATATGTAATGTTATTCTGAAAGGTAAGAATGGAAGAGGGGCTCTGTTTGAAAGGAGTAATAAAGTTTTTTGTGTCGGTTGAGACCACTGGGCCTTTGAGTGTTTGTTTATAGGATTTGTTGGAATAGTATCATTATTAAATAACATAATTGGTTGAAAGCTCAGAAAAAAACTTGACCTTATTATCAAATGAAAATGGTCACATTTTCGCCATGTGATATTCACATTCTGTGTTAAATTGCTCATGACAATAAAAAAAACCACACACAAAAAAATCCCCCCAGAGCATAAAGGCCTTATCTCAAACTAATTAACAAGAATAATCCAATTTAATTCATACAAAAACTGTTAAAATGACAATTTAATATTTCAGAGGGAGTTCACTATGTATTTCTTAAAGAACAGAAGTCTATCCATCTGTCTGTGCAACAACGTTTAATTAACTGGCTCTAGAGTCCTTCAGATTGTATTGATTTGCACAGAAAAAAAAGTGATGTTCTGCTGTCAAACACTTTATTTTCCACATTACAGTACCTACATATCCTACATCTCGTATTGTATTGTTCCATATCACTGTACAGCCGGTGTATCCGAGCAGTTCTGACAGTAAGATCAATGACAAAGCACCAACCAGGCAGGCAGGCAGCACCACACACAGACAAGATCATTTCCATGCCTGTGTCGTGCCAACAGGACATGAATAGCTGAACCGTGTTACAAAAAAAACAAACAAAGCTCCCTGCAATCAGACACAGGCCAACATCAACAAAATCCTCAATGTTTACTTCCTCTGGTTCAAAAACTGCAGCCTGACCTGTTCTACAACTGCCGACCTGCTGTGGAACTCCATTGCACAACTGGATGCATTACCTGATAATGAATGCATTTGAAGGCCTTCATTTCTATGTATGTTATGACTGCAGACAACCAGTAGGAGTGATTTCCCCAGAAACTGTACATGATTAAAGGGCACTTTTCCTTATAGACACTGACTGACTGGCTGAATGAGGATGCTGTAATTTCTCATACACAGCTTGTTTGATTTTGGTCAGACCTGGAGGAGGGACATATTTTGGCCCTGATATTTTCTCTCTTGTCATTATAAATAAAGGTATAATCAAGTAATCAAAGCTCTGGTTGTTATTAACATGAAACCTGAAGGGATTGAGTATATTGTTACTGACTGTCCATAATATATGATATAATTATTTACATACTTTGTCTGGTTGTTGGGCTGCATGCATGATTGATTTTGATATCACAATGATACATACAAGGGTTCTTATTGTATTTTATGACAACAAAACGGTTTTAAACGAGGGGTTAACACTGTCAAACAAAGAACTTGGTTAATTTCAGGCACCCAAAGTAAATTTAGCAAAAGATCTTGGTTAAAGTATGTGACAAACTTAAATTCCGTCTTAAAATAACAATGTAGACTTTTAGTTTCACAGAGAAAACAAACTCCAATGTGTTCCCTTTGTGGACTTTCTCGCTCTTGATACTGCGTCATTTTGACTTCCCAACATACTTCCCACAGCCTAACAACTAATGTCAACATTGGTCGTAAGAAGGAGTGCCTCACAGCTCTGGTTATGTGGATTATATAAGAATTCTATTCTTTGCAGGTAAAGGTATGAACAGTGAATGAGAACAGGCTGAGTGTTGACAGAGCCACAGTGGATACGTCAGTGTTTGAAAAGAGAGGCAGCGGAGGGGCAAAGGCACTAAATATAAACAGACTCCATAACCCACTGACACCACAGTGCAGATAGCAGGAATAGGGGATGCTGGATTTGGCTTATCTCAACCTTGCAGAAGTAAAAAAAATAAATCTCTTTTGACATTTCTATGGTTGCATACACATAAACACATAAACAAGCTTTGGATTCTGGATTTTATGTTAAATTTTACGCATTCTATTTGTTCCAGTGTCTTCTATGAAGCAGTTTAAGTATCCTGTTGATTTATAAAATATCTTAGTATATTATGAATCACATTCTGTAACAAACCCTCTTTATTTGTTGCCAATCTCTGCAAACAATTTGTGTGGGCGCAAAACACATATTTTGGAAACTACAAAGTTCACGGGCTGCAATGGGACATCAGGAACTAATCCACATCTGCTGACTCATAATTGAACACCCACTCCTGGCACCTGTTTGTGAAGGAATGAGCTCTCATGCGGAGCCTGCAGGGTTAAACGAACCAGCCGACGATACAGTACAGACATGTTAGCGCTCAACATTCTCCTGCCATGAAAAAGCCCGGCAGCAGCAGGACACTCGCAGCCTGCCAGACACTTAATTGGCCACCAGGAGAGATACAAACATCAAACTGCCCATCATCATCTCTCTCTCTTTTTGTTTTGCTCTTGCCTGCAGTTTCCTGTTTGACTCCCAGTTAAGTTTCCGTATAAAATAAAAGCATCATATATAAGACATAAAACAAAAGAACAGGACAGGGCAGGAACTGTTCGTACTCTCACTGTGATACCAACCACTTGTGGCTCGCTTAAACCTCAATTGTCCATTTTATTCTAATTGTTTGCTCTGTAAAACTAATGGGAAACTGTAAGGAGAAAGGGTCTAAGAATAAATTAGTCTGACTCTTTTAAATCTTCAGATCAGAAATGCTAGAGTGATATAAAAGGCCATCAGATTCAATATGCTCCTCCAAGAAATGCAATCGTCTATTTCTCTCATTTGGAAAACAACCAGTCGATCCTTCACTCAAGGTGAGTCTAAGGTGAATCCTAAGCACACTGTCACATTCTTACCACCTGTGAAATTGGACGCCGATGTGAATGGAGGAAATAAAAAAAAAGGTATCTTAACATTATGAGATAGGTTGTGAGCTTGAATTTGCATGGCTGTCTTAGATAAACATGGTAATTTGCTCAGCTGTTTGAATTGTGTCTCACTGCAGCCTATGGCTGTTTGGTGTCTGACTCTCCGCAGGTCTTTAAGTTCATCCCTGCAGCCTCCTACAAAGACTGTTGCTTCAGCTGGTGTGACACAAGAACAGCAGGTCAGCAACAACAGTGACCTTTACCAGCTTGTGAACTCTCTGTTTCATTTGTGCAGTCACCCCATAAACATGGAGTATCCTCATCGTCTCTCCAGCAGAAATCCTGCTACATTTACTGCATTTAGCTCTTCAGAAATGAACGTGTCATCAGGTTTTGTGTCTTCCTCAAGGTTGAGGGATTGTTCATATGAATACATCTCTGACTAAAGATACACTGAATAAAAAAGATGTTTTCATTTGCCAAAGTGAAGAATGGAAAATAGATCTCAGTCTCTCAGTATTATCTAGATTGTAATTATAAAGCACTAATGAATTATTGCTTTAAACTTGCAGACCTGGGGACAACAGAGCAATCTCCATGACAGCTGAATAAACTCCATCCACTGACACTGAGCATAGCTGAAAGTTCATAAAAAGCTTGCAAAACTGTAATTAAAATGTCAGCTTTTTCAATTAAATGCTACTTTCAAATGATAAACCGCAAATGTTATCATGTTGTTTGTGCTGCCACAGTTGTCTTTTTATATTTATTGGCTGATGCTTTAGTTTACAACTTGCTATTTGTAGATAATTTACTGGGATTTTACTTGGGATATTAAATCCCATCATCTGTCATCCGTCTCTCAAGTTTTGAAACACGCTGTAATGGATAGACGGGATCAATATCAGCCAACAGAGACATCTGAGTGAGAGCAGCCCAATTTATCTGATAAACAGAATCAAGTCTGAGTGGAAATGTGGGAAATACTGATGAATGAAAAGTTTTTTAAAAAACTGAGGAAACATCAATTGAGATCAAGTTCAGAAACATCAACATACATAGTAAGAAAATTAGAGGGGGAATGCCACGTACTATTTGAATATGTCTTCAACTCATTGATCCTCTATCTTAAGATTTGTGCAAGTTGGATCTCAGTAGCTTAACTGTGCTGTGTACAGATGCAATTCCCAAAAAGTTGGAATGCTGTCTAAATCACAAATAAAACAGAACGTGTCACTTCCTAATCCTTTGTGACATACATTCAATTAAAAACTGCACAATATTCAACTATCAAAATTTCATATTCAAATAAATCATCCTGGATCAATTAAAAAAATTTAAATTGCTGGAAAGACTGACAGATGTGCACAGTTGAACTCTTCTGAGGGAACTTAATACTAAGTGTGTAATATCTATTACAAAAAAATAGTGCACATACTGTGCATGCACAGCTGCGGTACAAAAAATAAACATTTGAACGTTCTGTAAATGCCAGAGGATGTCTGAACAGTGAGCAGGGCTTTATCCAAGGGGCAAGGTTAAATATGTCAGCTATAAGATTCAGCTTGAATTAACTTCTAATGTGAATGAGTTCAACTCAAAGGTGTGAGTTAGCGGCCCTACAGTGAGGCTTATCAGCTCATACAAAATGATGCACTTGAATATGCTGTGGTGTGAAATTTGAACCAAGGACTTAATTCAACTGTGGCTCTTGACTTGAACACGAATTACAGGGAGCAAAAGAAAATTTCCAGCTGTATCCACTCACATAATGAGCCAAATGTGCTCCAGAAGTGGCAGTATTTTGGGAAGGGAATTTGGCTGAATGTGTTACATTACCACAAATGGCTCATCTAAAGAGCATCTGAATCGTCCTTCCCCTGAGAATGTGTAAATGGTTGGAGTCGGGTCATTCAGTCCATTTAAACAACTTGAGTAAAAGCATTGATTTTTTTGCGATGAACCTCTGCTGCATTAAGGTTTGTTTAATGCAGCAGCTCCTCCTCTATGCTTTCACGTCACCTGCTCATGAGGACTCTTGCAGGAAGAAGACACACAGAGATTTTGGTGCAGCATTAGCACTGCAAGCTAGGCAGGGAGGACGGCTTGTGAATGGGCAAGTTAGACTTCCTGTGACCTCTGAGGCTTAGTTGGAGGAAACCCTGGGTCCTTAAGTCCCGCCTCATCAGCCCATCCGAGGGCCGTCACCAATGATTAGAGTCTTTGTGGGGAGATTACAGCCTATTAGCACAGAGGCAGATGACCAGCAGTAACCTCATGACCGCACTCTATTTAAAGACATCCTACTGGGCTTTCTCTTATTATTTAAATGCTTTTTTCCTGTTTTGCAGCTTCACTTACTTCTGTCTTTCTTTTACTTCTTTTTAACCACCAACACGTAAACATCCTTGCACGGCACCTTCTCTCCAATCACTCTCCTTTACACCAGTCATCCTTATCTCAGTCTGCCATTCTTCTGATAAGACAACCCTCCGTGAGTCAAACTACAACTTGTCACTGTCGCTGAGGTATATTTGTTCAGACACTGTAACATCCTGTGTATGCTAAACAGCCAATTCCCCTCTTGAACTGATAGGCAAAACAACAGGTAATTGCAACTATTGTATATGCATAAAAAAGGTGATGCAAGCTGCAGAAAAAAGTCCTACAGATTATACACAGCAGGAGAGAATGCTATTATAACATCATATTGATAAAATAAAAAAGCAGCACTAAAGTTAAAATAAAAAGAGACATACAGAGCAAGCAAAAGCTAAAGAAAGCAAATCAGGCGGAAGATATAAACTGTAATTAGACTGCAGAAGGGTTAAAGCAGCTGTGGTCTAGGCAGTGGCACTTACAAAAGCGTCGGAGGCAGCCGGGCAGCCGGTGAGGCGTGATGTATGTCTGTGTGTATGTATGTGTGAATGTGTGTGTGTGTGTGTGTGGTGTGTGAAGGGGCCTTAGGCGGATATCACATCACCCTGTGCAAACTAGTGATTACCTTCCCATTGCCACCGGCCAGATTAAGCTGAGGCAAGCAAGAGGACGGCAGCGCGATTTGTTTTGGCCTAGTTTGGGCCTGGCTGGCCTCCGTATCACACCACCCTCAGCTTGACAGACGCTGCGCTCTCTCTCACCACACCCACCCCTCCCTCCACCACTCTCTCTCTCCCTCTCTCTCTCTCTCTTCCTCACACCCCTCCTCTACTTAAACATGGAGCACGCCTCTTCTCCATCAGTAAATAGACATAATGGCACACAGTACACATACACAAGAGGGTCTACATGCAAATAGGCACTTCTGCTTACACGGTTAATATTTGCACATTTAAACAAATTACACAAACCGACAGTGAATGAAGCTGCTTCCAGTTCAATTTGACTTTCAAAGAGAGGGGGGAGGCAGGCCTGAGGATCTCAACCTTTTACTTTTTTTTATCATCTTTTTGGGATCACATTGTTCATCACTGTGGGTGTGCACCATGGTATGGGCTTTATTATAACAGATGTGTCAAAAATGCTGTCAACCCTTCGTTTAACAGTTACATACTACGGCTTCCATATTTTAAGACTAAGAAAAGGCTCCTTGAAGGGTTTTCTGTGGTAAATACATCAATATTGGTGGTCTCCAACTGCAAGGAGGACAAGAAGCACAATTCATACAGGGACTACATTACTCAGAAGGCTAATTTCTAAGAGAACTACTTGAGCACGTGATAGGCAGACAGACCTGATTCAGCACTTTTGCGTGAGCCGTTACTTCCCAGCATCCCACAATATGAGGAAGAGGATGCACTGATGCTGAAACAGCAATACGCTACTCAGAGGGAAAGCTGCCATGTGCATCTGAGAGCACCCAGGCTGGCTAATACTATTGATTACACCAGGACTGAGACTTTAGAGTAAAGTACATGTTATCCTAAAACCTTGAGATATGATTGAAGTCAGAATAAAAAAAAAAACACTTGTCAGACATGAAAATACAATCTTGTGAGATAGAAGTATGTACCACTTTGCCTCATAACTTCTCACACTCTCACACATTACAGACATTTATCACACAGCAGGCAACACTCCACATTTATTGAATCAAAATGTGAGTCAAGCAGTGTTTCTTTGATTTGCAGGTTCCATCACTCTGACTCCCTCCCTCCGTCTTCATACAATCTCTAATTTGATACCATCCAGTTGTTTGAATGACAAAAAGGCATAAAAGTCATACCTACGAGTCAAACACTCACAGTTATGTCAGTGAGTTATGTCAAACAGAGGAGCAACCATCCTCAAATAGTAACATATCATTGGTTGATTCCTGCCAAAGGGTGGTGCAACCCCACCACCGTCCCTTTAATCAAATATTGAGGAGGGAAAAAGAATAGGTTTACAGGCTGTGTCTGGCTGCACTAGAGGGTGATTAAAATGAATTATTTATATTGAGGAGCAGCAGGATGTTGGGATGTGCTGACAGGTTAAAGGTGTCATGAATCTCCCCAAGGGGCCCCTTTCAGCCTCACTGTATACATTTTCAAACAACTTTGGGCCTCGATTCTGATTGGCTGCTCTGTTATTAATTATACAACACATGCAACCCTGTAACAGCAGATTTTAATATTAATGCATCAACCAACATTTCAACTGTTACTGGCTGTTCGTCACTTAGCAACCATGCAGTGCAGCTGCTGCTGGGGATCTATATTCTTTGGCGTAGGAATACATACCTGGGGATATTTACCTAAAACTTTGCCTCGTCGTAGTCTACTGTCACGATCCGCTAAAAAAATATCCTTCACTGAGCATTTACACGGTTTCCAACATGACACATTTCAATGAAGCAATAACCCTCCGCTATTGTGCCTTACAACGCCTCTCATCTAGTCTGTTGCACTGTAAAACACAGCTTGAAAGGAACTATATCTTTTACAAAAAATCAAAGACGACTATGGGTCAACGACCGTGCCTCTGGGGCGTTTTATGTCCTTTAGACCACTCTGTAACCCGGGGTGGGGGTGGTTAGAGCGGAGCATGCCGTGCTCTCTTAGTTTTGCCGGTAGGCCGCAGGATTTCAGCACCCCTATCTCCTGGACAGCTCCGTCCAATCAGATGCTGCCATTTGAAGCGCGTCATCCTTCCTCATCCTCTTCATCCTCCCTCCCTCCATCACCGAGGCATGGCGGAGGACATCACAGACAAAATGCTGAGTTTAACAACCGGCTTCTTGGCAAATCGGTGTGTTTAGTAAAAAATAAGAGGCATGTGATGTCTGTTACAGCCTCGTGCAGATGCAAACACAAGAAACAACAGGAGGTTGTTAGAGAGGAATGCTTTTTTTGTTTTTTGTAATGACGTGTGTCCGGATTCCACGCACAATGTCACACGACCTTAGCATCTGGCCGGCCTTTAATGCACACGTTTGATCCCGTTTGGCCCAAAGAAAGAACAGCCCTTTTGAAAACACACACATCCCAACACGGAAATTAAATCACTGATGATCTGCAGAATGACCCGCATGCGTTTAGCCGCATGGCAGCCTGTCCACCCCCCTATACCTGATTAAATGTACAGGCAACCTGGAAACACCCCTGCAAATTGCTCTAATAGAGAATACATTCAAGCATTGTGGTTGAAGCTAAAGCCTGATAAACTGAGATGTTACACGTTGGCATTGAGGTTTTCCTTCATACACGTGTATTCTTTAAAATGTAAAATGCCACCGGCGTCATTACAATGCAGGCAACTGCAGCAATTGAGTGCGATTAGATCCTCGATGAAGGGAAAAGGGATAGAAATAGAACAGCCCTTGTTGAATGAAAAGCCGGCAGTGAATGACACACAATGTGCCTCAGCCCCGCTAGACAGGTGCATCGCTTATTGCAACACGAGCCAAAGGATTATAAAGCATAAAAATGAATTTAAAAGCAACAAGAGATATTTTTAACTCACCTAATATAATCCAGAGCGACCCAGAGACCAAAACGAATGCGAGCATGTCTTTCTCATTGAGTCAGCTGTCCCGGTGCAGGAGCGGCTCAAAACTGCAGCATCGACTGCAGCAAGTCGCCGACAATCTGGGAGATTAAGGAGGGGGGGCAACAATATATCTGAGGCAGACCACAGTGGGGGAGCTGGGCAGGAGATGGCGTCCAGTAGGTTTTTAAATGTGGAGCTGACTGAAGAAACAAACCCCGGCCTATTGAAGCATCCTTCCTCCTGGTGGATTTTCCACCTTCACCTAGTTGGCTGCTGCGCAATGGCAGACACCCCTGCTGAAATGAAAGGGCTTATGGGTCGGACGGAAGATGCGATCGACGCCAAGGTTACTGGGGATGAAATGTCTATTCTATGTGCACGCGTAAACCAAGTCTTTATTAGGTTTTTATATTTATTTATACAATAATAATGCAATTCTGTCAAATTGTTTCTAATGGCCACGCAACGGATTTGAGAATGTGATTTTTTTTATCGTTTAAAAACATCAAATTAGTGAATGTTTTTTGCTAATAAAGCCTGCATTTGCGTATTAGCATTTATATTTTTTAAACATTGCACTTTTAGTCTGATTTTAATAGAAGCTGTGTTATTTTGGTCCACGACGCATCACACTATGCCCGCAGCTGAGCGCAGCTTTGACATGGAGTAACTTTGCATCAGGATCACGTGGTACAATAAGACACTCCCAATGAACTAAAGTAACCTTGAGAATGGCTGACAGAGAGGCAGTGAGTGAGTTACTGCCGGGATGAGAAGACGAAAAGAACAGAATTACACGCAGGCTATTTTTTTTTACAAATATATAAATGTATTATTCGGTGTGTTGGGGAGATCATCACTGCTTGGCTCGCTGGGAGGTTACATTGGTAACAGTGGTTACATTTAAAGTGATTACATTTTCAGTCCTGTTAGCACCTTTAGGATGGGACATGAATGCATCAAACTATTTTTAATATGCACTGACTTTTGTTTAATTGTTACCTTATCTGGATATTTCATATTTAAAGCATGCATTAGATCTTAATCACATATGTGCCCCGGCTATTAATGCACTGACTCAGTCTGTGCCCAGTAGTGGCCAACATGCTTACAGTCTTATTGTGCTGCTGTCATGTGACTGACCTTATTAAATGGGTCACTCCTCAGGACCTCTAATCTGTCACTCAAAGCAGTGCCATCCGCCACCTTCTTGTTTTTTTTTCTCTCTGATCCCGCTGCAGAGTAAACACACCACAGAATGATCTGGTGCACTGAGACTGTCAATACTCATATTGATAGAGGAGGAGGAACAAACGGTCAAACAGATATACAAGGAGGAGAAATAAATTAGTCATTTTTTTTTTTATTTTAAAACTTTATATAGTTTTTAAATCTGAGCCTAAGTACCTGTGATTAGCCAGCAGGACACCAGGGTTGTGAATGCAGTAAATAGCTTATTTATTTCGCAATGTGATCAAAGTACACACAAGTGGATAAAAAACACTCAGTGTGTAGAATATAACTCTACAATTCTAAAGTGTTATCATATTACCAAAGAAATGGGAGGTTTAGGTTAAAGTTCAAAAGAGAAAAAGTACAGAGATTAACTTCTCCTCCTCTGACAGTTAGGAATTTTTTTCACAACATGAGAAGTGTAAATGATATCATTCTATTGATGTTACATGGCAACAAGTCTACAGTAAATAAAGTTTGTTACAACAGATGACATGTGATGCTTGAGTCTCGATAGAAGGTCTTTGGCACTTAGACTTTACAGGAAGATTTGTAATGTGTAATTTATAAATTCCCCATGGACTCATGTGAGGACTTACCCCATAGATACTGGAATGAAAAGCTGTGAATGCCTGGAGGGGCCCATAGAGAATGTACAGGGTCCAGAAGTTTGTGCTACACCCCTAGTGGTGGCTGAAGATCCTGAGGAATCTGGAAGGACTGGGCAGTGATGGGGAGGTGGAGGGCTGTACTTAACAGCAGCATGAATATACACAATGTGAGAGAAGAGAGGCAGCAGCAAGATGATAGGCTGATAATGTAGGTGTGCTGCTGTGCTATTGGATAGACACGGTAAGCTGATGAAAACAGCTGATACAATGATTGACAGGCACAGACATTGACAGCAATGAAATTATGGGCATGAGAGTAAATGGCCAAATTTTTGATGAATAAAACTACAGGTCTAAGAATGCAAAGAGATAATCTTCTTGACTGGACTTTTGCTAGAACTTCATAATTGTCAGGTTGCATTTAGGCATGTTTTGATTGAGTGTCAGGACCAGTTTTTTCTATTTTAAGCGGGATACTTATCAACCAAGAAAACATATAGATTAAAACACTGGGGTAATTTGACTAGGTGGGGCACTACAGACTCAAGAACCACAAATGAGATTAAACTGTCACTCCACATTGATTTATTGGCAACAAAACCACTGCACAAACAAAAGTAGCTGTCTCGAGATTAACTAACCTTAGAACAGAATAGGTGTCTCTTTTGTAACCTTCATCCAGAGGGTGGCCACTAGACATGGTGCCATTTCCAGACTTTGTGAATTATGTTTCATTGTAAATGACTCAATCTCATGTCATTTTCCTGCTCTATGTATCTCTTTTGCCATTTTTCCAATCAGTTGTCAGAGATTCCCCCAAGCCACCTACTATCTGGATCCATACAATCACTTGTGAGCTCTGTTAGAATCATGTTTATGTAAAGACAGGTCTGGAATTAACCAAACTTTTCCAACGGAGGTCTTAACTTGCCTACTATGGTGGCCAAAACTCCAGGGTTGATACCTTGGGGTCACATCATCCCAGTCTTTAAATCATCCACCATTTTTCCCAGGTTGTGTCCTTATGTTACTCCATCATCCTGCTTCTCATACTTTTGGCTCCTTATGATGATTGTCTCTATGTTAACTGCACAGAGGATATGCTGAGCACATCTGTGTCTTTTCCAATACACAGAATTCTCTGATAACATAGTTGTACAGTCATATTCCTCCCATACTGTAGATGAGTGATCATAAACTGGTGAACCACGGGCCACATACGGCCCGCCAGAGCTTCCAGCCCGGCCCGCAGAATAATAGCCTAATAAATTCAGAAAATGTTCACATTTTTTAACCATCACTCCTCAGTGAACTGCCTCCTTGGTGGAAGTCTGAGAAGTCTGGCCCTTGGACAAATGTGGTTGATGACCCCTGCTGTAGATTGTCACCAGTAGTTACTTCACTTAACCAGAAATATACTGTCCACATTTTCCTACCAAGGGATCTAACATATGGAGAGTATAATAATAGTGGATCTAGTCATCGTGACGTCACTTATTGTTTTGTGCACTGTTGCTGTGAAGCCTCGAGTTTGGTATTTTGTCCGACAACATATTGTTCTTTGCAACCGATACTTAACAGATCAGGAGCCAGAGTGATAATACCTCATCAGCTAACACCAGCACTAAGGTGAGGGAAGAAAAACATTTTCTTGAAAGCCACAGAGTTGTCAGCCTCGTGGTGGTACATGAGCGAGACTCAAAATATCACCAAAGTTATTTAGATTCGGCCTCTGTGTGCCATGAGTGTCTGTACAGGCTTTCATGACAATCTATTATACATTTGCTTAGATATTTGACTGACCAACAGACAAACTGACATTTTTATCTCCAGGGTCAGTGTGACTTTAACCTACTGCTTGCATGGCTAAAAATAACCAAAAGCAAACAGTTATGGTAGTAATAGTGGTGCAAAGCAAAGGGAATCCAAGCAAATAAATGAAACCTTTTGAGTGAGTGGTGAAGAGGTCTTTTACAACAAGATATATGAACAAAAAAACATATAAAAACCATCTGTGTAAATACCCATGTTGGACCATGTTAGGAATGAATGAACATGAACATGTATAGACAGTATGGGTCTGTTTGCCTACCATAGTTTTTACAGCACTAAAGATAAGAAGCAGCCTTTAAAAGCAAGACATCACTTTGACCCAGAGACCCTAAAGATATATTTTACTGCTGTCTCCTTGCGTCTGCTTCAACCCAGGGTTTAACCACTAACCATGTTTATTAGAGATAAAAACAGGTGGAGGAATGAGAGAGGAGATTGAAGCTGGAAGGCCAGCACATTCCGATCTCTTTGCTTACTTTCATTGCTTCCTTTCAAGAACTTTAACACATTTTCCCCCATCAAAAATATACCCAACAGACAACACATTTTTCTGTCCAAAACAAACAAAAAGCCACAAATATAATCGAATATAAAACATGAATGTGAAAATACACAAAACTAACAACGTAACATTAAAAATATATATTTTCTTTTACAGCATGAAAGCTCAAAAAGTTAAGATAACTTAGTTCCACAGTTATTCTCATGTGAGGTGCTATACTTTGCTGCATTTCAAATGACCAGTCTGATCAACTTTGTTGACTGAGGGGAACATGGGGAAGGAAATTCAGTTCCTGTTGCTTTATGATTATGATGGCAAGAAAGTAAAAAAAAAAAATTAGGTACTTTACTTGGGTATTATGATATCATTTATGCTACTTCATTATTTCACTTCACTGCGATTAGACTTAGATTTTACATCAAGATAAGCTTCAAATAGCTAAAGATAAGCTTAGTAATAATGCACAGAAAAAGACTAAACATGATGATCTCTTAAAGAAAAGGTCTAAACAGCAGTCGCTCCTTGCAATTTTAAGGTTGTTAGCACTGCAGCTCCACTGAGAGGGGTTTTCCCTCGCACAGTTTGTGGCACAAAGATGTAAAAGTATCTACAAAATAAAATAGAGAGAAAAAAAAATGTAATACAATTTACCTAAAAATCATTCTGCACTTGCTGAGAGTAGGATCTAAAATGCAAAACGTTTTAAGGATTTAAAATGAAAAAGTTTCATCTTTGAAGAAGCATTTCTAAAATGTGGTATTGGTATATTTACTTGTGCATTATTTCCAACCCTGCCACCTATTTGCCACATGCTGACGGTTACATTTCAGAAAGAAAATTTCTACTCAATAGCACCATCTCACCAAAACCACCCTGCACCCTGTCACTGCGCTGTGGCTGAAACAAACAGTTCCCCTATTGGCCTGATGGGGGTGACAAATTTAAAAACCACCCAGAGCAAAACCTCCATGTCAGTTTGACTGAAACTTGCAGAGATGATGTAATTTATATCTGACTGGCCTGAGGGGTGTTTGTATCATTTGTGGAAACTCCACTTGTTAACTCGTGTCTACAAATAATACGCATCTACTGTGTCATGTGTTGTGACATATTTTTATCACTTTTTTCACCTCTTTTTGTAAACTCTCCTTCACCTTGCTTTTCTCACCACCACAGTCACAAACCAAGCCTTGGGGGCAGTGAGGGTAAAGTTAAAGCTCCTGGAATCATGTTAAACAGCTCCCTCTCCCTTCATAGTATCATGTCAGATTAATTGTCAGATACTTAGTAATAACTCTTTGTTGTTCTTCTTCTTTTATGTGTGTTTCCCTCTTTTTGGTTTTGATTGATATATACTAAAACCTGAAAAAGTCAGATTCCTTGTAAGTATGAGCACACATCTGTTCCTGGTTGGGCAGTGATGAGACAAAAATGCCCTGATATGTAAGATACCTGATTCCTCTTTTCTCATTTGATCTCATTTTGTCTTTAACATCAGGAATGCTTTATGTTCGGTACATGATTAACATTTAGTTTCCTGGAAAAAAACTGTGTTTTGAGATGTATATTTGGTAGTAGTTATAGAGAAATAGTGACAGTGACACTGGTACACCTATCTTTCAAAGTGTATTTTTTTCTATTATAATTAAAGCCCAATTACATGTTTTTCTGAGATGTCTAGGAAATGTTTAGAAAAATATCACAAACACCTAGATGACATGGGTCACTGGAGGTGTTTGATATGGGAAATACAGATTGCAAAATAGAAAATATGCAACACAAATGTGCCATGATTCAACAATATTACCCTCAGAAAAAGTTTAAATTCCCCTTAAATTCAGATCAAGTGGGGTATATATTATCTGAAAAAAGTATATTCCACCAATGGTGTTCAGCGCCATCCCCCCATGCATGAGGTCGCAGTGTAATTGCAGGCTAACTAACGAAGGCTTCGACTTGATCCAGTGTCAGTGAGCTGTTAAAGCAGATGGTCCAGAGGGAGATTGGTTGCTCAAGCTGCTTGTCTCATCCCAAAGCCTCAAATTACTGTCTTATCCTTGCAGGTGGCCTAAATAATGAGAATCACTATCACTGAAGGCAAACAGTGCAAAAAAAATGCATAGGAATCTACAGCTGTTGGGAAAATACCTTAAATACAGTTTAGCAATGGCAGTACAAACAATGATTGGTCTATAAGGCTAAAGTTTAGGGGGAGCAGACAGGTGTCTTATATTGCTTTATTTCTAGATTATAGTTTGTTTACTGATTTCAATATTTTTCTTATATAAATGAGAATGTGCATAATAAGAAATATATATTAAGATATTATATAAAAAAAATACATACATACAAACCCTGGCATGGCAGCCGTAGGTATACAGCTCGAATAGTCACTCAACCTTTTTGGCTTGTGTTTCCTTAAAATAAAGTGATAGGTATGTGTGATGTGTCATATTGTTGTGTTTAGGTATTCTAAAGTCCTGAAATGCATGAATTCTCTACCATTTTTATAGAAACGTGAACAATTGGAGAGAAGTCCCTTGGATTTATTATTTAAATAACTGGGACGGGGCTACCTTTAGGATGGACCACCACTTATCTGTCATAAAATGAGTGCCTTCCTTTCTTCAAATATATAATTTGATCTAAAACATAACAAAACATGCTACCATGATAATAAACACTACACAGCTGCATGTGTCTTGCCTCAGCCACTCCAGTGAGTTCCTATAAATCGCCCGTTTCTCTCAATAATACTATCATTAATCAACAGGGAGCAGACGACAATAATCGCTGGGAAAATCGGGATGATTTTCCCCTACGAATCCAGATTTCTGCCTTCATTGGGAAATCCCGCGGACTGACTGCCGGTGAAAACTCCGCAGGAAAACTCCCTGCTATCCCCGTCCAGGCGCGCGCTCAAGTCGTGTTTATCACCAGCACGCAGCCGGCACGAGCGCGCAAACAACATCAAGCGGGAAGTCCCAAAATGGACAGCTCCAGGAGGTGCAACAACAGCGGCATGGGGGTTCCCAAATTCCCCGCTGAGCTATGCGTGCACCGGCGCTGTGATACAACATGACGGCCAGTTATTAGATCCCCAAAATAAGAAAACCGAGCGCCGGAATTCAATATGTATATTTCGGTATATTAAAATATTTCAACATGGATCATGTTCTGTCATTTTTATTCACTCTGCTGCAGTTTTGTGTTGTGTGTAATCATTTTATGAGCTCTCCGGGTGAATTATTATGTGAATGATAAGGAATGAAGCAGCTGCTGTTTCCGCATGTAGATCATTACTGCTCCTGTGTGCATGTTGTGTCATCATCGCTTCAGTTCAACGCACTGCGTGGCCCACATTCAAGCCTGTACAACACTGCCCCTGCCGGTGACTGAAATTACTACATCATTTCTTGTAAATGCCTGTCTTCTCAGCTGGGTAGCGTATTACACTAAAGGGCTGGTCCCATGCATGCTTATCATGTCATGCTCAGGGTTCACATGGGTATCTGGTGCATGATTATTGTAAGTGTGTGTGTGTGTGTGTGTGTGCAGGTGGTATGCATGCAATTTTTTTTAATAAGGTAAACTTTGCACATCCTCTAAACTATTCATTTAAAGCTACATATATTATGACTTCTTGCCTAAAACTGATAATGTACATTATAATTAATATCACTACAGTGCTGTATATGGCACGTGCTATGATTATAAGAAACATTGTTGGTTATACTTATATATTACAAATAGTTCTTCATCCTAAAATATAAAATATACAAAGTTTGACAAGGCCATCAAAGAGTTTACAATAAGCAGGATAGCTGCAAAGTCTGCAGAACTATCCCATGCTAAATATACAAAGTTGTCTCATTCAAGGTTTGAGGGTCGGTCCAGTCTACGTGCTGCAAGCCACCATAAAGAACCAGTGTTGTTGTTAACTTCCTTCTTGCCTTCAACAGCGTGATTTCTCGGAAACCGTTCTGCTCCTGAACTGGTGTGCTTGCTGCGCATGCGCACTCCTTGTCAAGCCGGGGAAAACCCTGACAGTGGTATAAAAATCCTGTGCCCTAGCTGCAACAGCCAGTATCTACTTCTTACTCAGACAGGTCTGCAACTGGATAACACAAAGAAGAGAGAACAAGCTTCTCTGGAGCAAACTTAAACCAATCGGACTATTCTTGTGCATTTTCCTCTTACGGATCACAGAACAAGCAAAGTCTGTAAGTGATTTGATATTCATTTATCACTTCATCATGCATGGAATTATTTTTATTTTTTCAAATGCCGGCACTTGTCTTTGAAAAAAAAGAAGAAAGATATTAGATTGAAAAAAGAAAATCTCGAATGCATATAAGAGAAGATATAGTTAGTATCTTCATCCATGATGTAGTTGTGCTTTAAATTATTCGGATAGGAGAGTTTGTGTAGTTCTGTCTCGCCATGCGTTACTACTGAGAGTAGTTGATTTGGCAGCAATTAAGCAACTTTAATTGAGCCTAAATGTATAGCATGCATGCAGTATTGCAGGAGGAGGCGTGTGCTCTCGTGCTGGTTCTCTCCGCGTGGAGGGGAGCTTTGAGCGCGCGTCTTCAAACGCCTCTCGCTTGGGTACAATTGAGTTGCACTGTTTCTTTCAAAGTTTTTAATATATAAAATGAGTTCGCCTGCATTTGACCATGAATTTCAAACGCCATACAAGTCAAACCAGGAAAAGCCTTTTGGTCTATTGTGACCCTCATATGTAGCGCTGCCTCCTACGCGTAAACGCCCCCTCTGCCCTGGCCGTGAACCCACCCTCAGCCTCCTGCGCGGCCAGAAGGCAGCAGTAAATCTAAACTGAGGCAGATGCAGGAGATGATTTCCTTTCACTGCTGTTTATCAAACACTGCATTCCTCATTTATCTAAAGACTCCTTTCCTCTGTTGCTGCGTATTTTAGGCAAACATGCCCGTGTCAAGAATGAGGATGAGGCCATGGCTGGAGCAGAAGATTGATTCACAGTCGATCTCGGGGCTGACTTGGGTGGACAAGGTGAGACACATTGGATAAGTTTTTGACGTTAAGTGAAAGCATGTGGTCAGTAGATTTTTTAAAATAAGCACAGAAACATCGGAGCTCCACCTTTGTTGGACAGGAAAGGCTTCATGTGTCGTTGTTATGTCCACATAGCATTTGCATGTTACTCATAGACTGACTTATTTGAAGTACTAGATTGGCTGAATTTAGACACTGTATAAAAAAAAGAAATAAAGAAAGGTTAAGTTAAATATATGTCAACTATGATAAACACCCTGTAATACTCCAAATAGGCGGAAACAGACACGGGGAGTTAGTTGCAACCCAAGTCTGGTCTGTCTCACAGATATTACAGCCTACTCTAACACCACTTTGTCTGATGCAAAATAGGTCAAAAGTGCAGAAAAGATACATTAACATGACATGCTGTGGTTCAAACTGAAAACAAAATGAAAAGCTTGTTTGGCATGTGGTTTTTCTTCTACTGTGACTGTGCTATGCAAAAAATATTTTTACATAATGTAAGACCATGCAATAAAAAACAGTTAACAGCAGCTTACGAGTTAGATGCTCAGTTCGCATGGCAGCCTCCTGCAACATCTGAATTTTCTTGGTTCCAATATTTTATGTCAAACCCTTATTAAAAGTCCGAATTATTCTTTATATTTTCCAGGACAAGACAATGTTCTCAATCCCCTGGAAGCACGCAGCTCGCCACGGCTGGGAGATGGACAAGGACGCATGTCTCTTCAAACAATGGGCCATCCACACAGGTAAGCAAGTGTGAATACGCATTCACATGACAATGCAGAACCTTCTTAATTTTTTGCGTGAAAAGGTTTTAAACTAAACAAAATGCATTCTGCAGGGAAATATGTCGAAGGTCAGACTTGCGACCCAAAGACATGGAAAGCCAACTTCCGTTGCGCGATGAACTCACTGCCTGACATCGAGGAGGTGAAAGACAAGAGCATCAACAAAGGCCACCAAGCTGTGCGTGTCTTCAGGATGCTGCCGAGCACCCCAAAATGCAGAGGTGAGAAAACTGACAGGAAGTGAGCATGCAGTTTGTCAAAAAGAATTAACAATGGTGTGCAGCGTCTATTGCTAGATAGATACTGCACAGTGATTTTGTTCTTGAATCACACAACGAGCTGTTAAACTGATCAAAAATGTCTTCCTTTCTTCTGCACAGATAAACGCAGCAAAGCAAAGGAAACAAAGCAAAGGAAGACGGTAAATACTAAAGACATATCAATACCACTCTACACTTATGTTGATTGTTTTATTCACATTTAAATATATATATATTTTTATATAGAATGTTATTTTAATAGCATGTGCAGCAGCTACACAGGGGAGTTCCTAAATCTCACTGAATGTGACTTTATCTTTGCAGAGCTCTATGGTCAAGCTGGAGGAAGACACAGACAGCAGTGATACTCAGTCTGAGTCCATGATGGAAGACACTATGTCCCCACAGGAGAACACAGTCGACAGCACAGTGCGGACAGAGCGCGAAGGTGAGGAGAAAAATATGGATAGTTGAGGAATAGACTTCAGAACATTGTAATTTCCAATACAAACACAAAAGGTTAAACCTTTAGCTTCATCAGGGGTATTAAACGCTATTGTTTGCCATATTTGCAGATTACACATTTGAGGCTCAGTCTGAAGTTCCTGACTGGTCTGTGTCGATTGAAATAGGCCCTGACAGCTTTCCAAGCTTCTACCAGAGATTTGAAGTTTCCCCGGAGCACAGCGATGGTAAGAAAACAACACATATGGCATACATGTTAATAAATGGTTTGTTCAACCTTAATGAAATGAAGGTAATTTAAATGAATCAACTAACATCCTCTCTCTTTTCCTCCCCTCTCTTTGCTGTGATCTTCCAGATTACGAGTATAACGACGACATTATTCAGGTAAGCTTTGCCTTCAGCTCCTGCTCTTACTCCTAGCATGCATTTTTCATTGACAGGAATACCCATGTGTGTCTTACTCTGCCTGATTGGCTTTTGTAATAATACCCCAAATAATAACATAAGACTGTTTGGTGTGGGAAAACTACTAAACTATTAGAGCCATACTAAATCCAGCGTTGCTCTTTCAGATTTGCCAGCAACTGGAGAAAGAAACAAACTGGATGACAAGCAGTTTAGACGGCAGGGGGTTCCTGAGCAATGAAGCATGCACCAGTCCAGGGAGCCAGTGGAGTGAATCTTCCTCAGGTAAATGTTACTAATAGAACTGTCTCTAAATTAACATGATGCCTTAAAAAGGATTCAGGTGGAACACACTGTGTTTTATTTCACACTTCTGCATATAATATATGCATTGGTGTGTTAGAAGTGTATTGCTTTTTTATGGCAGTATACTTAAAGAAATGTTTCAAGCCATTGTTATTAAATGATCCTGCTCCAGCAATTTTGCAAACACAAGAGAAGGAATAACAAAAGAAGAGTTGAGTCTGAAATATTCTTACTTATAGTCTATTTTAAGGCTCAAAAACACTGAATTCTACATTTCCCACAATGCAACTTAATAGCTACTTGGTCAGTGTTACATCTTTTAAAGTCCAGGGGCCGAGTGCAGAACACAACCTCACACCCAATCTGGAACAATGATGCCTGATGTCACCTTTTGAAATGCTGTATATTTAACTATGTATTCTTCATCAGTCTAACTTTGGATTTCCTCTGTTTGTTTTACAGTCGACGAGCTAGACGAATTACCACATTACACAATTTTGGGCTCCGACTTCACAAGTTCCACAGAAGACCCGTGGAGCAGCTTTTGCCAACAGCTGCGTCCACTCTGAAACCTTCAGACCAGGACAGGACAGTGCTATGACACTTTGGACTTTTTTTGAAAAGCTAATCCTACCGACCATCTTCAACTACTGAGCCATCTTCAGTTGAATCACCATAATCATCTCTCCAGTCTGTGACGGATCATATCCACACCTTAAGCTAAAAAGCCATACTCCCCGCACGTGCCGCGTGTTTGACGCTCGGTATCAGTAACAAGAGCTTTCCCCACCGCCCTCAACCTTTGTGTGAAGTTATAAAGTGAAGTCCTGAAGTGCACTGCTGTGTTAGAGGAACTCACATGCTGTTCATTTTTTATGTTATTGGCTGGTTCAAGGCATTTTGATGCTCAGTTTATTTGTGATAAAGTCTTGTAATAGCATAGGATTTCTTTTATTTTTTTACTAATGTACATGATCACACTGAGTCATTAGTAAACAACATAGCCAATTCTTACCTCAAAATACAGATAGGCTATTTTTAAGTTTGCTCAGCATTTGACAAAAAAGAAGAAAAACACCAATCAGTTGTTCCGTTATGTGCACACAGGGAAATTTTAGTTCAAGGGACGGGAATGCCTTTTGACAAACCTTAACTTCTGGTGAAAGCTCTACTTCCAAATCTTACAGTGTATTCGCTTCAGGCTCAACAATATTTGTATATAGTTGTTTTGTTGTGTGTATTTTTTTACAAAATAAAAAAAACTAATTGTGAATGAATTTGACTCATTATTATGAAGGTTTTATTACTTTAAGTGTTTAGTGAAGTAATGACTGTTTAAATGTTTAACCCAACAAGTTTCCCTCCGGTGACAAATGAATGGTATCAATGGAAAAGTCAAATTTTCTTGGTCCTTTTCTTGGTACATGTCTTTTTTATTTTATAGTTTTGACAAGATTGAATATAGGTTCAATTAGATTTAACAGTTTTGGCTAAATTAGTCATGACGCAGAAGAACTAGTTCTGCATCTGGCCTGATACTGCAATAAATAGTGTTACTGATTAATGTGGTGTTTATCATCAGCCAGATATTTAGAAAGTAGTTGCATTAATTAAATTTCCTTCCCTCTTTGGGGTTCCCCTGTAATCCTCACAGAGGAAGTAATCTTTAGGTACGCATGTTGACATTATCACAATCAGTAAGAATAAAAATAAATAACATTAAGTCAGGCAAAAGGGTCTGAGAAACCAACCATTTGATAAAGATGTCGACATATTTTTGGCAGCTGCCATTTCCTTTCATAAGAAAACCGCTGCACTGGCAGAACACGCTGCACAGCGCCAAGATTCTTTTCATTCGTCACGTGAATCCTTTCAGGTTTTTCCAGGTGTTATGCTGATGAATAAGGTGCATTAGCCGGCATGTTTATCCACTTGAAGAATGAAAATGTGATGATAATGACTAGATGATAGCTGATAAGTCACCAAACAAACTCATGCAGGACTTTAAAACCTGTATGTCTTATCCCATTGCATAAATAGACAGTTTGACCTTTTCAGGGTGTGTGGGGTTGTAAGTATGTGGTTGAGTATGACTGACGGGTGTCTAATCCTTTCTTCTTTTTCAATTTTCTTCTGCTTTACTCACGCCTTCAACTTTCAAACAGCTTAAACATAAAACTACTTGGAAAAGTGATTGCACACACTGCCTCAACAACATTCAGGAAACTTGAACTACAGCCTCCCAGTTGTTTGCCTCCGCAACCAGTCAAGTTACATTTTACATCAGTCAGTCCAGATTCGTATGAAGCCACGACAATCGACAATGCTTCAAATGAGGATATTCTAGAAAGGAGCTATAAATTGTAAGATGTGGATGCGTCACACACATCTTCAACTGGGCTGCACAGAAAATCTGTATAATCACCACAGTTTCAAGGTGGACACCCAAGATTAATGTCACCAAGTGACAGTATCCAACCACTGTTTCAGCAGTGTATAACGGCCACAAAGCTGTTTTTGCAAAACATTATAATTTCAAAGTAAAGTTGACATTTGACCTTGAATATACAAATGTAATCACTTATCCTTGTTATCACTAATCACTTACTGGTGTGATATTTTGTCTTTTGTGAGGTCATAGTAACCTTGACCTTTGATCAACAAAATATTTTATCCAATTAGATATTTGTAGGAAAATTCGTCATAGTTGGCGTATGAATTATTGCTGTGTGAGGTTACATCGTTGAAAAACAAAATCAATCAGTTCATCTTTGACCAAATTCCCTCCACGTGTATCAGGGTAATTGCAACCACAGCCGTTTGTTCACATTGCATTCTGGTCTATTGGGTTCAAAATGACACTCACAGGCATATGTTCTGCCTTTTTTATCTTTTACTTTTTATCTTAAAATTCACTTTACTATCAGTACTTATTAAAATCAGGGCTAAAAATCAAGTTGTAGTATGAAAACGTTCTGCTTCATCCACTGTTGCTAAAACAATGAATAAATGACCTGCAGCTGGTGCTGGCATTGAAAAACTGCAATAAACTACAGTAAACAGATGCAAAGATGCACACGCACACATCAACAATTGCAAAATATTTTATTTATATTTTTAGGAAAATGTTTACTTTTACTGTAACATATGGATAATAGCAGCACAGGTGACACTATATTAAACAAAAGAGCATCAGTAATTTAGTGCACTGGTTTCATTAAAACGGAACTTCTAACACAATTCTGTTTTTTATATATAAAAACACAATCACTTAACATTTTAGTTAGATTTCTTGCTTTGATGTTTGTAATTGAATTAACATAAATTTTGAGACAGAGAGCCATCAGACTTCTTTCTTTCTTCTTCTGCTGCCGACAGGGAGGCGGAGGGCACCAGGACTGCTTTCCATACTCTGTTGTCCTATCAGAAAAAAGAACAAGGTGTTTATAATTGAACACATTTTTGCCTAATTATGTAGCACATATTAAACATTTATGGAACACAACTACATTTTCTTAGCCCTAAGGATGGATGGGGCATGTTAAAGCCTCTCAGGTCAATTACAACCAGCATCTTATTTTTTTTTTTTATCAATTTATGTCACATAGGTTTGGTAGCAACAAAAACAGAAATTTTGTTTGATTTAGTTAATAAAAACTTAACATAAAACACTAGAAACGCATTTGAACTGTGCACCAGATTTGAATGCATTGGTGAAGTGGATGAAAAAATGAAAAGAATGATAAAAAGAATGACAGAGAGACAGAAATAAAAAAAAACTTTCAGGAAAGTTGTGAGGAAGTAAAAAAGACATAAAAAATAATAAATGGAAATTTTGACTTGTGTTGATCCAAAATAACCCAAACAGTTGATTAGAAAGTGGAAGTACAGGATTGACCAAACCAGTAGTAACCACAAAAAGAAAATAATGGCACCCACGTAATGCCGACATAAAGTCAAAACAAGCAGGCAGAGGTTAAAGACGGAGCACTAGAATGAAAAGAAAGACGGGCAACATATTGTGTGGTCTATCTATGAAATAGTGTTGGCTGTTCTCCTTATTTTATTCTTTAATAAGACACAACCTTGTCTTTCACAGATATATCTCTACAGCAGCTTTTGCTGCATGGACACCAGATTTTCTGTCAGGGAAACTTTCCCTAATTACTGCCATGAGCAAAGGGCAACACATTTGTTTTATTGCACTTCATCTGTTACTAGTAAGGAGCAGCAGCTACACTGTAGTCAATCCAAAAACCATAAAGGCTCAATTGTCCATGCAATAGGTCAGCTTTGAACTAGTTTATTCCCTGTAAGTAGTACGTTTTACTTCAAGCTTCCAGTCAGTTAAGGAAGAACCCGTTACATTAAGGAGCAGATCTGAATCACAGGGCACAAACACTAATTTTTACTCATGCTCATTAAAGTTTAAAGAAAGAGGAAGGCTTTGGTACAGGTTTGAGTTCTCTGTAAATCATGTGTGCTGCAGTACCTTTGAAACTGCACTCATTGCTTTTAAGTCACTGGACCTGAAGAAGGTCTGAATCATCAGGTGGGAATGCTTTTCATTTTTTCTTGTTAGTTCCAGTTACATGTTGCCATTTCATATCTATTGCCAAGTTTTTTTTTTTACTGACAGGATGGTATGCTGTTGTTACTGTAGAACAAAGGTATAAATCTGCAGCAGCAGCACAATCGGTTCATGTAAACACAGGTCAGGGAAGGAGGAAGTAGAAAATGCCTCCTGGGAAGTGCCTTAACTGTCAAGAAGCTGCGACAATGTTTCATTAAGAAAATATTCCACTGTCCACATACCACACAACCTGATCTGGAGTCATGAAGCAGACGTGTAGGCTCTGCACATGTTAATATGTGATCCTGACATTTATTTATAATTTTCTAATTTTGCAGCTGTATTATTACTGCAACTGTATGTGGATGTGAGTTATTTTACTATTTGGCATTAGCCTATGGGGGTTACCATATCAAAACCACAACCCAAAACTGTTCCTTCCTGCCCCGTGCGTATATATGAGATGGCAGTGAAAACACCTAATATATAGCTAGGGAGGAGACAGGAGCGAGAGTGGGTGTCTGGGTGCGTGGGTGTGTGTGTGTTCAATGGGGAAGCAGAGAGAGATATCTCTGGTGCTTTCCATCTGGTGAGTGTAAACAGTTCAGTTGACTTGTGCTCATTTCAGTGCCGCTGACTCACTTGCGACTGAAGAACAGCAGCTCTTTTTTTAACAGTTATGAAATGATAGAAATGTACATGTGAAGTTACTTCCCCTGAGGCTTTCACAGACACATGCACACCACAGTGACCAGCGGGGTAAAATCGAGCTGCTTTGGTATTTCCCTCGGTTTTTCACTCTCGTGACAATGACTTACACCACGGACACTGTGGTTAACACTTGAATTGCAGCTCCTGTTCTGCAATCTGGACTCACATTCTAATTGTCCAAAACTACATAATGTGCTATCAAACCAAGTAATGGGATTATTATTATTATGGCATAATGGGATTTGAATTGCAATGGTATCAGATTTAAAGGTTACGATAAACATATCAATGTTTCGTGGAATCACGGTACACAATATTACATAATTAATAATAATTAAAACATTTGAATAAATAAATACTACTGCTGCTAATAATAATTATAATCTTGAGAAAATACTATCAATACTATAGATGAACAAATATATTGTATGATAATCAGCAAGTTTCATATCACGGTATACTGTGGGACCGTATACATCTGCATCTGGGAGAAATGTTTTTAATAAACTGGTGTTTATTCTAATAAGAACATATTCATAATTAACAAATTATAAAAATATAATTAAGTTAAAATAATTAGAGTTTTAGCTATAATTAGAGACACATTAAATAAATTAAGTATATTCATAATAAAACATAATAATATATATTCAAATATGTATTTAACACTAACAAACTAACTGTCTTTGGAGACAAATTAAATATTTCTGGAAAAAATGTTGTTGTATGTTGTGTTTGTTTTTGTTTCTTACATTATTTTATCTTTTTAAGTCTGTTTTTTTTTTCTTCGAGTCATGTCCAAACTATTTGCATGCTAAAAGGGGTGCACCAAAAATTTTACATGCCAAATTCAGTTACTGGACAGACTGCAGCGCCGTCTTCAAAAGTGATACTTATATAATTGAATAATTTGCAACAGCGAACACTTAAAGGAACTGAATGCTGACCGGATTATGTTTCTATTAGCACAATGGAGATGGGTTGGCTTAGTTGAAAAATGTATGCATGTTAGATCATTATATCTCTTTGTGTAACATCATAAGACTGTAATGTTTTCTGATCTTCTTGTCTGTCTCATTCTTTCTACACAAGCACCTGAGCATGTTTGTCTTGGCATTATGTCAAAATATGACAGTTTACTGGAAACACAACCTGCCCAAGAACAGCACCAGCAGAATATGACAAGAAGTTGAAACTGTGTTTTCCAATGTATTTTACATCCTTGTTTCTCTGAATAATAACAACAGCTTAAATTAAATCAAACATGCTGTTTGGCTCTCTAAATGAGCTTCACGGCAGTTTAAGTGGGGCTAGACTGACGTCCACATTTTCAAAGGGACATACAGTATTTGGGGACAGCTATGTTATTAAGCTATTAAGACAGGAAACTCGTCAAACCTCCTGTTATTAAGACATAGGGGGCTTTCACATGTTATTCCAAAATTCTAGCTCTGAGATCAAACTTATAAACAGCTCAGCTATTTCTTTTATTGCGTTCCATATTTGTAGCAGTTGGTTATTAAAGGTTTGCTGACACTTTTGTAGTTTTTCCTGCCAGGTTGACACAATAGTATATCCATCACAAGTGCCCAATATCTCGGACACAGCTTCACAAGGAGGCTCAAATCAGCATTTTTCCACACCCCAATTTAAGTACGGCAAGAACATGGCATAAATATTGCCAATTTTGTACTTTTTTCTTTGCTTTTTTGTGTGCAGCATTTTCCTCTCTAGAATATTATAAGAAAACTGTAAAATTTAATAAAAAATATCATTATGAACATTGTGGGAAACCCCTGTTTATTTTCCACTATTAAGAAAAATATAATAATTAAGCTAAATATTACATATGTTCACAATAAAAGGGGTTTATAGTGACCTATCTGTGCTTTTGGTTTAACAATCCTGAAAAAATAAAAAGCAGAAGAGAAGAGACAAGTTTTAGAGGTGTAGCTACACTGTAATTACATAAACGTGACGGCAGTAAGTGCTGCATTGTGCAGCTTTTTAGGCTGTGATAAATAGTAATGTAATCTGATTCCCCAAAGCTTGAAAAAACAACACTCTACCGCCAGCATTTCTCAAAGAGTGCTTGCTCTTTGTTTGACCCCCCCCCCACAGGAAATGAAATCAATCAGTAGTGAAAAACTCCTCCTGTACTTGAAGTCATCTCAAACACCACAGACCGTCAATTTAACATTTCCCTCCGTGGGTGTGCTGGTTAGAGATCCAGGGAACATTTTTTAACACCATTGACTACATTTTACAGTTTTTAACCAGATACAACATTTAAAAGTGGATTATATGTCAATGTATCAATATGAATTTTGATCTAAAATAACCCTATCATCTTTAAAGTACATTTTACAGAGAAAACTTTGGTACTTTTACTTCATTGGAGTGTCCTTAACTGACCCAGTAGCCTGTCTGAATACTTCCTCCTCCACCACTGCATTGCTCTTATGTATAACCAGACACCAATACATAAGTGCTCCCCACATTTAAAAATAGAAATTTTATAATATCAAGGGTGTGTCATTGTTCTGTCTGTGCCATCAACTACGTTCCTGGTTTAATTAATATCCCTGATGATGGAAGGATGAGCCGCGAGCAACACCAAACAATGAACCACAGAAGGTGGATTTTCAGGTTTGGCGTTGCCATCTTGTGTGATTTAACGACCGTGTCAAACTCAGATATCAGCTATGGACACATACAGTACAAACCAATATATACGCAAGCCACACACGCGGAGAGAAGCAGAAGGTCACACGCATAACAGCAGTAATGCCTGCTGGGTAATTCAACGCTAATTATTATTATTGTTCACATCCAATTTATTCATTCACTGCCATCCTTTCACCAGTTCCTGCATGTTGACCCACATCCATACAACTGGATTTTATAACAGCCTTGTAAATAAGTGGGTGTTGGTGTCAGTTGGGAGTAGGAGTTGCGGTTGGGTGTGTGTGCCAATTTGAATTTCTGCCTGCTGCCGGCTGCTGTGGATAAATAAAGGTAAATGATAGGCAAAGTTTTACCAAGCCGGTCTTGAAATGTAAAGTCAGCCACTCTGCGTTTCATTCAGAGACACTTTTAATTTGAAAAAATAAAAAAATAAATATCTACCAAAAGAATAGGAAAATACTATGCAGCAGTTATGTAATAGTTTCACTGTGACTCAAACTGAGAGAAAACAATGGCTCACTGCTGTACAGTCATGGTCACAGCTGGACTGATCCCACCCAGACTGTTGTCTCCAAACGCTCATATCAGAAATTGCAATCTGATTGTCTATACAAACGTATTAAAAAAACAACATGAAGAGGAAAGTTAGGAATTTAAGTTCAGTGGTTCAACCCCGACTTTAAAACAGAGGCTTTATGAATTCAATAGGCATGAAGCTTATCCATAGCACGATGACAATAACTGAGCTAAATGGTAATTTAAAGGAGACATATGTCTCGTGTTGACAGGACTACTGCGTCTCAGCAATAGGCTCATGGTGGAGCAGTAATTGAGAAAGGTCTGGCACAAGTCGTGAACTCTGAGATAGTTGAAAACAATCGCCGGAAACAGAATGTGGAAGTTGCCAATCGAAGGCCTTATCTTGGTAATCCATGGGAGTGTTTTGACACTGGAACATATTAGCACAAGGACCTGCTGCAAGAAGTTTTAAAACAGTCTTTGTTTAATATTGATGCCTGCGTACGGCCTACAAGTCCAACTAGCCTTTTTCTTTATAGTGATTCCTAATGCCTGTCAGTGGATCATTTTATTTTTGGTGTTATATTTAGAGGTTAAGACCAATACTGTGGCAGAATCAGCAAAGAGAAGAAGAAAATAATTGAAAAGAACAACAAACAGGGGAAAAAGGCTCAGTGATCAGAGAACGAGCGAAAACATGAGTCTGCTTTGGTCAGAATTATAAGAAATTATTCAAAACCAAAAATCAATCCTCAAGCCCTCATCCTCCTGAACTGGTATCTAATTTACTTTTTTTATTGTTGAAATACATTGTGAGATGTACATTAATATCTGATTTTTTGTTACAACCTTGGTACCAAAAAATGTTGGGATGCTGTGTAATACATATATAAAAACTGAGTCCATGAATTGAAGAATCCATGTACAAAAGTTTTCCCAGTTTGAGCATTGGATATCTTGCCTTTGTGAATGGATTTACAAATCATTTAATTTGGTTTTTAATTAGTTTTTAAAAAAAAAGTTTCTCCCAACTTTTTTGTCCTGCAAACTGTTGTTTTATATTAAAAAAAAGTTGCACCTTTCTTTCACTCACCAAAACAAATGCATGTGCTAGTAAATCAAGATGTTTACAACACTAGGTGATGGTGGTGGTGGAAATATTTACATTTACACAAAATTCCTGTTCCTTGTACTCACTTTAAGGGCAACTTTTGAGAAAATCAGTCGTAATCACTGAGGTATCTATTAGACTAATAAATCTCAATGTGTAACCATGACCCGGCATGACCTTACACTGCACTGATAGAATAATAAATGATTATATATCTATACTTGAATAGTCTAGTGTCGGACCACAGTCTGGT
>CAFUXE010000618.1:354000-384335 GCA_903364295.1 Serranus cabrilla
AAAAGAGCTTCTCCTGACCTAATATGTATCCAACATAAAATAAAATATAGTGAAGTGGACTTTGCACTTGTCCCTCAAGCAGCTTGTTCACAGACACTATTCTAAAAGCCATTAGCTGTGCTCAGTACAGACAAATGCTGTCAGTATCAGTACACATGCAGGATGTCCAGTGTGTAAACTCACCTGCATATCTGCTGCATCTGTGATATGGTCTCTGGCATGGCCCTGCCATACGTTTCTGGCAGCAGGAAACATAAGATAGCGCCACAAATTGCGAGACCTCCCATCAACATATATGGGAGTGACTTGTAGAATTGTCCTGCAAAAAAGAAGCAAAAAATACAGTGAGAAAGACAGAGAACACATTAATTACAAAAATAGCCATTGCGTTACTTCTACACCTGTACTGTATAGTTACTATACAAGGTGTATTATAGCAGAGTATGATGTCAGCATCATCATCATACAGGCCCTAAACAGGAAACTAAAAATACTTACCAAGATAAATGATAAAGGGAGAGATGATGGTTCCAATGCGAGCAGCCATGGAACAAAAGCCCATTGCTGTGTTTCTGATAACAGTGGGGAAGATCTCTGACGTGACTGAGTACACCACACAGAATGCAGATGTCATGCCGAATTTCCCCAATATCTCAAGGATCACAGGCACACTTGGTATATCTAAAGAAATAAAATCAAGAAAGATTCATGGGAAACACTAAAAAAGTCCAATGGGGGGTTGGGGGCACTGAGAACGTGAACAGAATAGCCCCAAGCCACATTCAAACCCAGAACTTACTTGCTTTGAGGGGAAAGTTCACCCAAAAAGTTTTGCTGCATTTGTGCTGTTGTTTATTTGGTTTTCATGACTTTGCGAGAGTAAAAGAGTAAAACTGAGTTTTACTGGAAACAAAACCCACCAGATGAAGCAGTCCCAAGACCTGTGTAGTGCATTTCGGCCAGGTAAAAGCACTATATAGACTTTATTGCTTCTAGATTTGTTATGTTCTTTCAATGCAGTAAACTTGACTTTCAGTGCTTTGATGCCTTGCTATGAAACAGCATTTTCCTTCTGTATTTTATAATGTCTACTCATATTTCTGTAACTATTTGGGTAGAATAAATGCAAGAGTACTATAACAAAACACTTAACACAGGCAGTTAAGTAACAAATTCCCTTCAAATGAGTGTAACGAGTAATATGCATTACATTACATGTTACATGAGATGTTTCATTACCTATTGGAATGAGGTGAACAAAGAGGATCATGATGCCTCCAAGGAAAAGTGTAGAAGACTGGCAGAAGTGTCTGGAGCAGTACTTGAGTAGTATCAAGGCAATTACGTAAGCAGGCACTTCCACTATAGCGGACAGGAAGCAGTTTAAGTAAGGGTCGCCGTTCAGGTTTGAAGTGTTGAGGATTAAAGCATAGTAGCCAATGGTGATGATTATCCTGCAGAGACATTCAACGCAACACATTTAACACACATTCGATGGGAAGCACCAGTCAAATCAACTAAAACCCAGACTATTTTGCTTGTACCTTCGATAATTATCTTGTATAACCAACATATGTTTGTCATGAGTTGCATAACTGTGACAATTATTGATTTTGATGCTTTAAGGACTTATGTTATGAGGAAATCGTAGGCCTACCACAACAGTGAACACAGTAATGTAGCCGAGAATAGATTGCAGCTGCTCAAGATAACAAAAATGTTGTGGTTCTTGTCTTTCATAGCCAGAGAATCATTGACCTGGTAAAAACAAGAAGGAATTATTTAAATTAAACATAAATCTGTGCAAATGAAACATGAACCCCTCCTAATAGACATAACAAGGTCCTTGTTAGTGGTGGAAGTAGTATTCAGATTCTTCACAAAACATACCAATACCACACTGTGAAAATACTTCATACGAGTAAATGTCCTGCATTCTAAACTTAACTATCTTACTAATATCAGCAAAATGCACCTAAAGGTATAATATGCAGACAATTCATTGTATACACTTCTATTCTAGAAGATCATATATTAATGTACTGGCCTGTTCTGTGAGAACCATGTACCCCTAAAAAAATGTACTTTTTACTGTGTCAGAAAATGTGTCCCTTTTTTCCACAATCAGATTCACCAAATCTGAAGATACATGGTTTTTACAGAACAAAAATGATATAAAAACTAGCTCACCTCTGCTTGTGTAAAAATGGGTTCTGGCACTTCTACGTTATTACTCTTGGCAGCGTCTCTCAGTATGGCCTCAGCCTCTTTCACTCTTCCCTGATAGAGCAGCCAGCGAGGGGACTCTGGGACTAACCTGGAGAGTTTAAACACAGGGGTGCATTGATATGACCACATATAGAGAGACACAGAGACACAGGACATCACACCAAACCAGTCCGTGGTCCTTTACCAAAACCTTAAGGGCGAATACAAACCAGCAGTTTTAACTTTAAAGGAGAATAATATGGAAAAAGCTATTATATTAGTGGTGCACACCATCTTGTTTTATATAACTCTGCCTTTCCCAGTATAAGCCTAGTTTGGGACTTTCTCTTTCACTGCATGGGGGATGCAGTGAGTACCGGAGGTGGGGAGTCATGCATTTGCCAAAATAACAATATCAAGTCTTTCTGCCATATTGTAGTGCACCAAGCCAGAATGGATTCAAAAAGAGGAGGTTTTAATAATTGATTTGGCAAATGCATGCTTGGTTAACTTCCCCACCTCTGATAAAACCCTGAGCCTTTCTATAGGAAGTCTCCAGAATGAGACAGTCCTACATTGGGTCACCAAAACATAAACTCCACAAAATATGCAGTATGAATTAAATGTGTCTATTGTCCTTTTATTCAGTGCAAGCAGTCACTACATCACCAAGTTTACACCAACACAAATTTTCAGGAAAATGCAATTAACCTTGGTGTTTGCAGGTTCCTTTGCAATATGGATAGCTTTATACACTATGTAAGCAATGTAATGGTTGCTGTAAAAATAAAAAATAAAAAGGCAAGCGGAAATAAAATTTATGAATATCCTTACCACCACATAGGGATGTACATCAGGCCACAGGCTGCCATGGGAATCAGCAGCATCCACCATTCACGGAGGTAGTAAGCTGCAGCTGGCATTGCCATGTATCCCAGAGCTGAGCCCATAAATACCCCAAGGGAACAGAAGATCACTCTGGCTTTTGGGTTTAAAATTTCTGTACCTGTAGGAGTAAAAAACGATTATATAAATATATCCTGAGATTCAAGTTTCTGGGTGCTTAATTGCCAGTCAGTTACTGTAGTACTATAACATATTTTAAAGCCTTGACGCCGGAATATATGTATATAAAAAAAAATGTGTGTATTTTTGCCTTTAAGTAGATACTAAATTAAATTGAGATTGTTAATTTGACTATAGCTCAAAAAAATAAATAGGAATACACACCAACAAAATGACTAGGATTTCCTACACACACACACACACACCACACCACACACCCAACACACACACTCACTCACAAAATAACTATTTCCTATACAACAACTGCCCTGAAAGCAGTTAGCGATTAGCATTACCTTTATAGCCGAATGTAGCAAATATGCTACAAACCGAAGTATCGTATTAATTTCAAAAATACTCGTCACACATAGTTCACCTCATTACGTAGGCTGTCGAAGCACTCAATAAACAAGTGAGTACGTGTATCTTAGCACAACTGAACTTATTTACACAAATTGGTAGACATTTCCTCCGGGGTTTTTTTTCTAATTCTCCGACGGCGTGGCTCATTATGTCAACAGGAAGTAGGTCCGTCGCGGAGCGGTCCCTCTAAATACAAGTACTTGCCAAGGGTTCCTAGGTCAGTACTGTTTATGTACTAACTGGCATTGGGAGAATGCAAACGCTATCTCAGCTGATTGCATGACACAAACAGTTTGTCAAGTTAAGGGGTTAATATTATTTTAAATTAGAAAACTTACCCAGCACAAATGCAACGATATAGTTGGAGTATCCCCCTGCACCCACAAAGAAAAAAATAAAGCTGAAGATCTCCCAGTTAGGCGAGAATATCTGTGCGGTGATTGCTACAGTCTGAAGAACCATCATGAAAAACAGTGTTGGCTTCCTTCCATACCTGTGTAAGAAATACATTTTATAGTTGAGCAGCAAGTTACTTTTTCCCGAACAGTAGAATTATTATTACTATTAAAATGTTCAAACAATGTTGTGTACAGACCTGTCGGATACCTGGCCTGAGATAAGTGTTCCGACTAGCACACCAATGTATTGGATGGAGGTGGCCAGTGGAAGTTTGTATCCATTGTCACATACCAAATCCCACTGCAAAACCAACACATTTTCTCACTCTTTAGGTATAGCTACTGACATTAAAAAAACAAGTCAATTCTCCAACTTATTTAACAAAAGCAATATCCAAAGTGTAGTATTATAAGTAGCAGCAGCATAATTAGATGGTACTGTTAGGGTTGGGGGAAAAAATAGCAATTATCTACACCATGACACTAGTAATAAATGCTGCTTAAAGTATACCACACAAAGCCTGAAACACAGATTAAATATGTCACACATACCAACAGGTACCAGCACACATAACGGTTTCAAGACACACAGTACTGAGGGAGTTTGCAACAACGCACACACTTAGCTTCAAGAGACACACACAGATAAACACCCCTACACATATTCACATATCTGAAGAGGTAGCACAAGAAGCACATTGAGAGCTACATCAAGGTCATAAACCCAGGTGGAGATGACCACGGACATGAGATAGAAAAAGCCAAATAGTGTGGTGTTAGTTGTCTTCATTCCACAGGGCGGTGGCAAAAAAGCTGTAGCACCAAGAGGCTTTGGACATGCAACGATGGGCAGACTGAGTCTAAATCCACAGTACTACCCAAACAGTTTAGACCAATCAGATAATTACACATTCTCATTATAAAACTCTGTGTAAAAGTAAGTTAGGCATCCTTTTTCTGCGAGGTGGTTGCAGCTAACTGCTTGCAGACTGTGATTTCTGAACAGATAAAGGTCCATGTAAATGCTCGCTCTTTCATTGCTGTCATATTAAATAGTTTAAAGGATTTTACTCTCCTCTCTTCCGTTCTACAAAACAAATGTGCTTCAACAGTACCATTAGCCCTGCTTGCAGAAACAGCATCAGTATAAGTGTCTTTAAGAGGCACAGGCTTTGCTATTTAGTGATGGTTGTTCTAACCAAACACTTGTGTTACATATGACTAGGCTTTGATTGAATTTAAGGTGGTCACGTTGCTGTGCAGTAAGTCAATAAGCTCTTCCACACAGTGTTACTGGTCACTATATAATGGAATAACTGAAGATAAAAAACAGAAAAATAAATAGCTACTAAATATCATTCCTTTGTGGAAAACTTGAAAACATTTTTAAGGAGAGTTAACTGATAACCTATCTCTCACCTCAGTGACAATGGTTGACTGGTAGATTTCTTTGCTGTATGTCCACCCATCCAGACAGCTCTCCCAAGGAATTTCACTCACATTCACACCCACATTTGGGATGATATTGTTTTGAGAGTAGTTCCTCACAATGTCTAAGTTTAGCCTCGAGCAAGAGCTGCGCTTTTCAATTCCATCAACTGTTTCCAACGGGATTGTGACATTTCTCCATATCTCACTGATGCTGTAGTTTTCAGGGATATAGCACTCATGAGATGGGACAGCACCTATAAATACTATATACCCTCCAATAAACCCATTCGGGAGGATGCTGGCGGCCAACGCAAAAAAAATCCTTAACTGAAAAGGCCCCCAAGATCCAAGAAAAGATGTAATGCTGTCATAGTCTCTAATTTTGTTGCTGTCCATTTTCTCTCCAAAACCCTTGCTAAAAGAAATTAAGGAAAAAAGACGAGCAGAAACTACATCAATACTGTCCTTCACAGGAGATGTGTATCTGCTGCTCTATGAAGTGCATATGAGCCATGCAGCTTAGTTCAGTTTTTATATGCCTGCCTACCTGGAGAGTTACACAGTTACACACAGTGCTGTAAAAAAAAAAAAAACAGAAAGAAAAAAAGTGTATCACCAGCTTTCGCACAATGTGTTGAGCAACATAAGGCTTTCAAATATATACTCTATATTGTTTAATGTAGATGTTTTCAATTCAAATAACTAGGAAATTAGATTAATTATATAAAATGTAATGTTATATTACATCATGCTGTCCAAGAAGCCTCGGAATGAAAGTTAATGATTGTCAAACAGAGGTTAGGTGCTTATTAGTGATCCAAACTATCACTGAGGGCCAAAGTCCTGCAGTACAGCAGCCCATCAGAAAGGTTATTATCTGCTTTAAGGAATAGGAAGTTTGCCACCAACTGAAAACCCGTCTGTTTACCCCTTATCTTTCAAAGCATGGCATATCTCTATGATTGCATTTAAGCAATGTAAAAATGAGAAAGGTCCTGCTTTTCCTGGAAAGTGTTTGCTTTTCCCATTCACAGACTCTTCCTTTCTTCCAATTTACCAGTAAATCTAATTGTTTGGATTTACTGAACAACAACAACTAGCCTCCAAGGTTGATCTGTATCCAAGATATTTAAATAGGGCAGGTCACTCTGGACTGAGGAGAGTACATGTGATTAGATATGAACATTTCTTTAAAAATCAGACAAAACATCAGAATTTATACAGATACCTTCATTTCATACACAGTAACTTTCGAGAACGTTCTAGTTTACAGCCGTTTCCATGGGGATATGGCATTCTGTAAGATGCTATTTTAATGGCACAACTGCAAAGATCAGCAGTAGGTAATGATGCCAGCTTGAGTGCATTCAGAGTACATACAACACAATGATTTAGGAATAATGTCTTAATTTGTAAACTTCATGAGTACAACTTTCAACTCAACTCATTACGTTATTACATACAGTTTGCTGAGATCACCACCAATGACTCTTGTGTACCAAAAACTTAAATATATGTTAAGGCACATGATTTGTCTGAAGCAATATTAAATTTTTCAACCACTTTAGTTTAAAAAAAAACACACACATTAGAAATGGCACATCCAGAATAATCCAAAGGGTGTCAGCTTTTTCACGTATCTGGATTACCATCTGTAGTTTTAGCTCTATTAGTGAAGCAGCTAGAAGAGGGATTTTGCTACCTTTGGACAGAGCCATGCTAGCTGTTTAGCTGGCTGGACTCTGTGGTTTAACTTCTCTCACGTTTCCAAAAATGTCGACTACAACCTGCTTCTTAAACCTTTTTTTTTTCAGTTAAAAGATGAAAACAACTGTGTGATGGGAGGGTTCATATGTTCGAATTTTAATACCATGTTTTGTTTGACAAAAATAAAGGACCAATCAGACACGTATTTCAATTTCATATAGTCATCTTTAGATCTAAAAGGGTTTCTTTTCTAAAAAAAAAAATCTTGAAGCATCCGTAAGCATCAACTGAGTAGAAAAATAAATCATTTTTTAAAAAAATGACCCCCCCCCAAAAAAACAGTTCTTGCCAACGGAAGTTTCATGCATGTTTGGGTTTTTTTTTCTTCATTTCAGATTAGTACTTTCAAGAAAAAGAAATGTTTTCTTTCTTTCTTAAAAGTAACTCAAGGCCATCGGAGAAAAAAAAACTACAGAGTAAGAGCCTGCACATCAGATTTGGCCTCACATTGTATTGGTGAGTTCCTCATTCTTTCATCTTCTATATATTTCCTTTTCTTTGGTCCAGTGCACAATCTGTAACAGAGAAAAACACAGTGGTAAAACAACACTACTTACAGATACATAAAAGATAGTATGCACATTTATGTACTATCATTTTCCTGTGACCTTTTATGTTGGGTGGTTAAAACTACGTATATAATCTTTTTTGCAATCCCTGTGTTTGAAAATAGCCATTACCGACTACAAAGCAGGCCTTATCATATCAGTGAGTGAACAAATCATACCAAGATTACCAGTTCTGAGGTTTTTTCCCTGTAAATCTACCGAGGAGGGTCATTATGTGATTGAGTTTGTGTTATCTATTCAAGTAAATTGTATAACAATTCTGTAAGGGTTACATGTGAGCTTCAATGACCTAAATGAGATGCACCTACCCCTGACATTCTTGCATCTGCTCCACTGTCTCTGGAAGATCTCTGTTGAGGGTCTCTGGGAGGAAGAGGTTCACCACGGAGGAAACAATCGTGAGACTTCCCATGAGAATATAAGGCAGAACCTTATTGTAAGTACCTAAAAAACAAGGGAGCAGAAATCACAGCATGAGAAAATGACGTTGTTTTCGACACATTCAGTATGTCAGTGCAGTGTCCTTGTAAGATATTGTTCTCAAAATCTACACACCTAAATAGATGACATAAGGAGCTGTGATACTGCCAATGCGTGCAGCAGAGGAGCAGATTCCCATGCCGACGTTCCTGAGGACAGTCGGGTAGATCTCAGCCGTGTAGATGTAGACAATGCTGAAGGACATTGTAAAGCCAAACTTTCCAGTCATTTCCAGTGCCAGAGCAACGTACTGAAGGGCTGAAGAAAGAAAAATAGAAGAGAGTTATGAATGAATTCTTCAAATTATGAAGACTGTGGATGTTGTCTTTTCTGTGATCAGTTTTTCCATCTTCAGACACTCTTTGGTCGGATCAAGTAGAATTGTTATATCGAAATAATATTTATTTAGTCAAGCATATTTGTTAAAATGCCGACCTCATGGGTTCTTCATCAAGACAGAAAGGCTTTTATAGACCTGCCTTGTCTCACAGTGCCTGAAAAAGTGTTTTTTTTTTCTTTCTATGACTTCATCTTTTGTACTAAGAGCTGTGATTTAAAAGAGACTGCACTGTTTTCTTAAATAAACCTTCTCGAAACCCTTTGAACACACACATCTTGACAATTGAAAAATAAATGTTACAGTACATAACACACAGGAGCATAAAAGTCCCTTACTGGTCAAAGAGTAATGAATGTTATGTAACTTGTTTTACAAGAGGGATCGGTTACGTTTCTGAGAACTCATCTGATGAAACACTGATGTTATAAATTATTTCCATACAGTCCTGCAGCAGCACACTACATGCATGGTAAAAAAACACATTTCGGATCTTTCTTAGTATGTCTTGAAACAGTAACATGAGTGACACAGTAACTAATTTCTGTAAAAGTGATGAGACAATAAGTAACATGTGATGAGAACCACTTGCAAGCTGTGGAAGTTGAGTTTTTGAGTCGATTTTTCTATCTTGTCTTCTAAACAAAAGTGTGCTGCAAAGGGCTTAACTGTACCACTTAGTACATTCATATGAATATTGCATATGATAGATGTTTAAGGCTGTGCTGATTTTAATAACTGTATTTAATGTTGAGTAGTTTAACAGCATAAGAGGGTCAGCATCCTCAGCGGACTTTCCATCTTTCAGAGGTTGCAGATGATAGTAAAACTGCAGCGAGAATGCTCATCACGTGGTGTTTTAGCTGTTATAAAAGCTATTATCACTGGGTGACGAGACGTGTGTGTGCCACACTAGTTTGAGAAAGTCTTACTATCAGGGATGAACTGGATTAGAAGAAGAACTCCTCCTCCAATGATGAGGAATGATGACAGAAGTACTCTTCTTGGACATTTCCTTAGCAGCACAGTAGAAACGACGTAGGCAGGGACCTCACAAGCAGCTGATAAAAAGCAGTTCATGAAGGGGTCGCCACTCAGGTTCGAGGTGTTCAGGGATAATCCAAAATACCCAATGTTTATCGCCATCCTGAAAAGAAAGGAAAAAGGTATTTGTATTATGAAGAAAATGTCATGACATGCAGCTTCTGCATTTTTCTACCAGTTTCTTGTTGGCATATAAATTTGGTCTTCTTATACTTTAAATGTCAGAATGAAAAAACAACAACAACAACTTACCACAAAATAAGGCACATCATTGTGATGCATCTGATGTTACTGGATCTCAGAACATCCAGCATGCTGTACGTTCTGCACGGAGGCAACGCCTGACGCTAAACACAATGCAAAAACAGAATTAATAAGGTTACATCTCACAGAGGTAAACACAGAATATCGCAAATATGTCACAAGCAGATTAAAAACCTTGAATAAGTTTAGGAGTTTTCCCCCCTTAAATCTAAGTACCAACTGTTTCAGGGTCATGAAATCAGTTTAAAATAACATATCCAGAAACAGGAATAACATCTTTGTCTCTTGCAGTTATTTGACATATAATTATATGCTAACTTGACAGTATTTTTGTGCTTTTGAACCAAGTTTTGCTCATGCTAGACTCAATTTTGGGCAGAAAGGTTGGAAAAGGATATTATAAAGAAATTGTTCAAAGTCCTTATTTGTAACAATAAGCTCACCTCAGATTCTTTAAAGATGACAGGTGGTGCTTCAACCTTATTCTTCTTTGCAGCGTCCCTCACAATGGCCTCAGCCTCCTCCACCCTTCCCTGAGTGATCAGCCACCGAGGAGACTCTGGGATGAACCTGCACAAGTAATACAGGTTTGTTACAAATGTTAACAGAGTCATGTTATTAATCATTACGTCTTTATGTTAAACCTGGGATGCTGCCTTTGATCACATCAGAATTGAGAGATCAGAATAAGAAGTGACATACCACCACAGAGGGATGTAGACCACAGAAGTTGCAGACAGAACGGCAAGCAGAGTCCTCCATGCTCTGATGCCGTATGCGATCCAGGGTAGTGTCATGTACCCAATGCAATAGAACAGGAAGGCCCCGAGAGTTGTGAAGAGCACTCGCATTGTTTTACTCAACAGCTCCGTTCCTGTCAGAGATAAAAAACAAAATGATTAGCGATGATTGTGAGGATAGAAACAGATAAAATAAATGATCTATTCATACGGTAGTCGTCCTATTACTGCCTAAAAGACTAAACATTAGATTAGGTATATTTTACCTAGCACGAATGCAGATATATAGATGGATATCTGGGAGGCTCCAACAAAGAGGAACATGATGCAGAACATCCTCCAGGAATGAGAGAAGGACTGAAGCAGGACTGAGAGACACTGGGCCGCGAGAGAAATGAAAACAACTTTCTTCCTCCCAAACCTGAACGGAAAAGAATTTGAAGTCAAAGACAGTTATTCATGCTTTGTCCCTTTGAATACATAAATCATAAACAACCAAACAAAGAACGTGTTTGTTTCACTTTCTAAGGACTAAACTAACTAAACTTAAGTTTATGCTGGCTTGGTTGATAACTTTATCTCTCTTATTATGAGAAGATTCATGTAAATGCAAATGTACAGAAAAGTCTGCAGTCCTGCAGGTACTGTGGATCACGACACGCTCAAATTCAAGGTCAAAATTCACTTTAACCTTATCATTGTTTCATTATAAATCAAGTGTGTGTGGGAGTACAGTGACATTTCCTGTGATACTTGGCAGTATGTAACCAAATTTCCCTTTTGGCTCTTCTTCCTGTAAGGCACAGGAGCAACTGCGAGCAACTTATTTGCATTATATTGAAACAAAAGCCAAACAAAATGCTAGTAACAGGCCACTTTTGATCAGGTGCCACCGTGGCTGACTGCTATGTATGATAAGTTAAAAGGTTCACACCGACAGAAAAAGATCCAAGAATTACAA
This sequence comes from Serranus cabrilla, assembly GCA_903364295.1. Taxonomy (NCBI): domain Eukaryota; kingdom Metazoa; phylum Chordata; class Actinopteri; order Perciformes; family Serranidae; genus Serranus; species Serranus cabrilla. Next base: position 365,628 of record CAFUXE010000618.1, read on the forward strand.
ACATGTGTACACTTTGATGACTGTTAGTCCTCAAATCACCCAATGTGACACACTAAAACCTCTAGGAGGCCCTCACCCCCTTTTTGTCAACCGTTGGGCGGAAAGTTTTCACAGCTGCAAAAGAGCTAAATAGTTAAACACACTCTTGCTGCACACGCTGTGATCAGAGCCCCATGCTATTCTACAATCAAAGGGATACGACACTAATGTCTGTTTGTGCAGAACCCTTATCACAAAAACACATTTAAGTCATAGGAGCATCTAAATTCTGAACTTAATGAATTAAGTTACCATAAAAAAAAAGGTTGGTTATATAAAGATTAAACTCTTCCTAGAAAAGAGGACGTTTAGACGACTCTGGCAAGTTCTGTGATCAGTGATGTGACATGAAAACACCGTCATTATTACACAAGTCTGCCATCCCAATATGAACAAATGTGTATGGACATGTAGGAAAACATCGCTCTATGACGCTCCATGGTGGTGAATTAAAAGTAGGAAACTTCATGCCAGTGGAAACACATCCTCTGTTGGAGAACACCTTTACCAGTAGGTGGGGCTGTTTTCATTATAATGACACCACGTCTTCAGTCTATTCACTTCAGTGTGAAATCCTCATTCAGCTAAATGACATTTTTGTAACTGATCTACAAGTATTAAAAACATTAACATGATTTAAACTTTTGATAAAACAGCCAATCTGCAGTATATAACCTATCTTGCTATACATACAGTACATTTACGGTTCATATTGGACAATGACGTGAATATGGAATTTTACTGATTAGAAATAAAAAGATGAAATACCTGTCAGAAAGATGGCCTGAGATTAAGGACCCAAAGAGGTATCCCACAAAGAGAGTTGACGATGCAAAGGGGACTTTCCACTGTTCGTCACAAACGAGGTTCCACTGTAAAAAGACATGGATTACATGGAGGCCTACATATCAAAAAATAACAAGGCACACTCAAAATAGCTCAGAAATGCATTCATACTGACCTCAGTGACAATGTTGGAGTGGTAGATCTCTTTACTGTAGTGCCATCCATTTAAACATCCCTCCTGCTCCAGGTTAGTGAGGTTAACATCCCTCCCAGGAATATATCCTTCAGCTGAAAGATTTCTCACCACATCCAGCTTATATCTACTGCACTGGCTCTGCACCTCCTCACCGTCCACTATCGTAACAGGAATGATGGCATTTTCCCATTCCTCAGTTAAATTAACGTCTGGAATAAGACAGTGATGTTGCGGAGCTGCCCCAACAAAGACAATGTAAAGTCCGTTGAATCCAGTCGAGACAAAAACTGTGTTGAGGAGGAAGAATGTGGTCCAGAAATAAGGACCAGTCTGTCCAAGGAAGGCAGTGTCCTCATCATAGTCTCCCATTCTGTATAAAAATGTAACAAATTAAAAATGTAAAAAACCTACCTGCTATTAAGGGGGAAAAAATGCTCCTGGGGTATAAGCTGGGGGTAAAGTCCTACGCTTAGCACCAGAGAGTTAGGTTTGAGGTCTCTGGAGCAGAGTGAGCTGGTCCCCCAGTGGGACGGAGTAACAACTAAAAAACTTCAGTTTCCAGTCCTGAGAGAGTATTAAACCTTCTGTCAAGGAGCTCACTTTTCATCGCAGTTCCTGGATCCACTGTTTGTGAGCCCAGAGGGGCACTGTTTATCTGAGATGGGTGAAAGGCAGTTCTTTTATTCACTGATTTGATTTGATTTACTAAAAGTAAAATGATCAAAAGCTTTAGAGTGGCCAATATATGCACCCAGCCCCCGCACCACTGTGGTCAAAGCGGCATTTTCTCTAAACAGCATTCCACACTTTTAAATACCCCAAAGACGCGCACGTGCCTGTACTCTAAATGTTGCTAAGTAGCATTAGGGCTCCTGTCAGACTATTTTTAAGCCACATTGCAGAGGCAAACATGCCTTCATGTAAAAGTTCATCAGAAACTGTTCATGGATATAAGCTCTTACTTGTATAATGAATGCCTTAATTTTACTATATTTAGTATTAACTGCCTAAATGGCTTATTTTCAATAACAACCCTTAGTTATACAGTTACACAACTTTAGTCTGCTGCATAAATATGTCCACTGTGAATTAACTATTGACTTAGGTGGACTGTGTAGCTGTAGGCGTTTCTCATCCGGCCACAAAGTGTCCCGTTTAATGAGTTTAATGAGTAATTGCATGAAGTGCTTTCCAGAGAGATAAGAGTTCATGTTTTGACTGAGGCACATGATGTAAATGTTTACTCTCCATGTGTAAAGCTGTGATATTTTGTCTCCTCACACAATGGTCATTTAGACCATTAATGCATGAAGAGATTAGGTCATGGTCTTTGATCACTATGAAGACAAATGGCTTTAGAAACAACTCATCAATCGACTACAGATTAAATAATCCACTCACATTAAAGCATGAAAAGAACTGGTTGCTGGATGTAAACCAGCACTGATTATGCTCACATGCTACTGCAGGTTTAATATTGGAATTAGTAAATCACTGTATCCAAACCAGGTTTCTCATAAGTGGATAGTAAGCTTATGATTTATTCAAACTAACAAAATATAAACAGATGGATTTTGCATGAATTTAAAGATGCAAAAATGTCCTTTCTATGCTTTTAATATCAGAAAAAACACTTTATCTGGAGTTGTTGCTCTGTAAAACACGTCATTCACTGCAGGAGTTGTCCTTGTTTATTAAAGTTGTTGTTTACATCCCGCCTCAGGCCTGTGGCAGTGAGGCGAGACAACTGGCTGACCAGCGTGCAAACATGGAGTGAAAACATCCACTCCCTGCTAAATGTTCTCGGGGATTTTAACAGCAAACATCTGCTGTGAATTTCCAAATTTCAGACAGCATATTAAGCAGCCCACCAGGGGTAAAAACACACTATACAATATTAATGATGTCCCTGTCTTCACACAGATCTTCCACAGATCACCGGAGCTGTGTGCAGTCCCCCCCCCCTGACTTAAACATCATCTTGGTGCCTAAGGATTAAATCATCGCTCTGATTCATACTGATGCATACAGTCATGAAATCCTTTGAGAGGCTGGGATTGGCCCAACACTGGGATTTCTGCAGCAGTTTTCCTGCTGAGCAGTCATCATATGCAATTTGAAGTAACTCTTTGCGAACTTCGGCCAAATGTTCAACACCATCATCCCAGAAATCCTCCAAACTTCTTCTCAGCAGCATAACAACTAAAAGGGGTCTTATTTCAATTAACTTCACAGAGTACATAACACACATCTGCACTTCCCTGTGTTTCCAACAATACAGCAGCCAAGTGTTAAGTCAATCGGATGGTCAGTTGTTCGGGAAATTGACTGACAGAGACAAGCAGGCAGGCAGAGACCTTTTCCGGCTTAACAGTTTATGTCAGGTCATTTCTATAAGTAAGGGGGTATCACTCACATGACCAATCACTTATTAATTCAAACTAAGAAATGATTAGTTAGATATGTGATGAATCATTATTTTGAGTCAGCAGGAAAGCATATGACACAAGAGCCCTTAAGAACAATAAACACATTAACAAAGGTAATTGTTTGGAAAATCTGCATATGGTTGCCACAATTATTAACGTTACTGTTAACTTTTTATTGCTTACCTTTAAGTAAAAATGACAGTCCACCTCTAGAAGCCCAACGAACTGGGACAATCATAGGCATCAGTATAGCCTTGACAAAGCATGTTTTTCTACACCCTCAAGCAAAAAGCCTCTTCTTTGTCTTTGCTGTTTTTCTCCACTTATTTACAGCCTTTGACTGCTTCTGCAGTCTGTACATTACAAATCATACAGATGTTTGTACAGGGGATCCTGCTTGGCCAGTTAAAAAGGGTCTTAAAAGTTGTCCATGCCCTCGTGCGAAGGACGCCACAGCAACAATGAACCTCGATTTAAAATGATATTTTTCTTCCAAATGCAGTGGCTTTTGGTTTGGAAAAGCTAATCTGGGTTGCAATGATCAAACAAACATCCAATGATATAATGATCAGTTAGCGGGATGGTGTTGGGGGGATTTTGTTCTTGTTGGACAGCGCAAAGCAAACTATGCTTAGCTTAGATAACTGGCTTACTGTGTCCCACTAATATCTACTATAACAAATATGTTAACAAATGCCAAATAGCAGAAAAGTATGTATATAATGTATGTATATGTCTTACTTTTAATAGTCTTTATTCCGTTTTTTATATCTATGTGTATGTATCTTGAGCTGCTTTGACATGTGTCATATCTTATCTTATCTCTTACCAGGCCGAGTGACAGTATTAACTTATTTCCTGAGGAGTCCAGGTGTGAGATACTGAGACAGACCAACAAGGTGTCTGCTAATCTAGGAAGAAAGATAGCCATTGAGACAAGTTAATTGTTTTTGGACTTTGGACCAATGATCATTTGAAATAGTTGCCAATACAGAGATAAAGGGTGCAGAGTGCGTCTAGGTGTGATGCAGCAAGAAGGCTGTAAAGTGTAACTCACTTGTTAAAATCAAGGTGTGCTGACAAGCATCTTTGATGCTTGAAGCAGAAAACCACACCAGGTGAAAACAGGAAACTGAGGCTGCACATGGCTCTCCAAGACTGGACAATAGAAGATCAGCAAACTGTTGCCTGGTCTAATGAACTTGATATTCGGCTGTGACATACAGATGGTAGGGTCAGAATTTGGTGTAAAGTATGACCTCACTGTACCTGTCTTCCAGTGGCTACTTTCATCAGGATAACACACCAGATCACAAAGCTCAAATCATCTCAAACTGGTTTCTTAAACATGAGAAGTTTGCTGAAGTCAAATGGCCTCCACAGTCACCAGATCTCAAGCTTTAAGATGTGATGAAACGGGTTATTCTCATCATATCAGGGATGTGTAAGTAAGGACTTTTTATGTTAAACCTATAATAATAATTCATATATTCTCTATCTAATATTACACCTACATTAGGTGTTACACTATTGCATAGCCTACATGGAAGTCGTAGCCTAGGCCAACTTTTTTACTGCACAAAATTAAACAAAATTCCCCCCTCTTTGGGCTTTATATTGCAGTTCAGTAATCATTAGTCATCAGGGCCAAACAGCCAAAGGGGACTACAGCGGGTAGCGGGTGGGATGGTTTAACAGCTGAAATCAAAACTCCTACTCCAGCTCCAAGTGCTCTTCCGTTTCGTTTCTGGTTTTAACATTGTGTGTCTGGAGCAGACAGCATGACAGACTATGAAGCTGCCATCGCCTTCCTTGGGGAATGGGGATGTTTCCAGCAGCAGGTGTTTTTCCTCCTCTGTCTGAGCATAATCCCCAGCGGTTACACCGGCATGTCCATCGTGTTTGTTGCCGACACGCCGCCCCACCGCTGCATCATCCCCGCGTACGTCAACCTCACCGCCGCCTGGAGGAACAGCAGCATCCCGCTGCAGGAGGAGAGCCACAGCGGCGCCCTGGTGCCCAGCAAGTGCTCCAGATACAAACTTGAAGATGTGCGGAGATTTTCGGAGGGAGGCTTGCTGCCTGGCGTCGATGTCAACATGTCTAATGTGCCGACAGAGAGCTGCTTGGATGGGTGGGAGTACGACCACAGCGCGTACATTTCTACCATCACATCTGAGGTTTGTGTACCTGCGCAGCTCCTAAAGATAGGAGTCTGCAGCTGTGATGAGGGATAATGAATGAAGCCGATACTAACCATCCACAATGTCATTCTTCTGACAGAACTGGCTTGAATTTTCTGAGTACAGTGTCACTAAAACGCACATGCACAATATACTTCGGCTGTCAGGCATTACTGGAGTGAGTTTAACTGTGATTATCCTTGACTACAAACACTACACTGTATCTTGATGTCAGGAAGAGACATTTTCCAGATCTATACAAGACATCTTCAGGTATCACTAATTGGAAACTAAATGAAAAATGTACATTTTAAGAGGTTTTTCAGATATTTTGTCCACTCTCATGTATGAAGACATGATTCGATATCCAGTAAAACAAAACCAACAATCAGACTTTAAAAATCACCATATACCACATGAAACACTGTGTTAAAAATAGTCTCAATAAAAATTTAAAATTCTGCAAAGGTAATATTATAATCACATAAAGAGTAAATAAAACAGTCCAAACTGAATATATATAACAATAGTGGAACTGTTTCTCTATATCTTGTAACTTCAGGATCTGACACTTTTTGTGAACTTACATGCTGTGTGTGTGTATTTGCAGTGGGACCTGGTGTGTGATGACAGGTGGAAGAACCCACTGACATCTTCTCTGTACTTCTGTGGCGTCCTCACCGGATCCTTCATTTCGGGACAGCTCTCTGACAGGTTATGGACAAAAGATGAACTTAGTTTTATTTTTTTTATCAAGACAAAAACAAAGTCCTTTGGCTAATCTGTACCCTGTCATATTGAACTCTTTGTCCACTTTGAGATCTCACTATATGCAGGCAACAATGAGCAGACATAAATTAGCAAGAACTTGAAGCACACTTTTACACCTTCTGCTAGTTTGTCTGAAATAGATGTAAAATGTTTTACTTCCTTTCCTTTGCCTGGTGCTAAGCAAGTAGTTTACAGTGTTTGCTCCTGGAAATCAGGTTAACCAGACTGTAGAGTTGATGTTAGGTTATGCTGCACTCCAACCTGGTCATTTACTTTTGCTTTGTGTCATTTTCAGGTATGGGAGGAAAATAGTACTGTTTGTTGCCATGGCAGTCCGGACAGTGTTTACATTAATCCAGGTCTTCTCCCCGTCCTGGACCACGTTCTGTGCCCTGTTCTTTTTTGTCGGGTTGGGACAAATCTCCAATTATGTGGCTGCATTTGTGCTCGGTACATTTGTTTGACACTCTACTCAGTGATTCTCAGATGCGTTTGTTCACAATAATAATAAACCCTGTGTCTTTCGTTCCTCTAGTTATGAACCCCCTTTTCTCTCTCGTGTTCAGGTACTGAGATACTGGGCCCACGTGTTCGGACTATTTACTCCACTGCTGGTGTGTGTCTTTTCTTTGGTTTTGGCTACATGCTGCTGCCAGCGTTTGCTTACTTCATCAGAGACTGGAGGATGCTTCTCCTTGCCCTCACTCTGCCTGGCTTCCTCTATGTGCCTCTTTGGTGGTAGGTGTGTGTTTGCTTGTAGGTGTGTGTGAAGACTGACTTTTTACCCTTGGCATCATGATGTTGGCACACTTTTGTTACATTTATTGCATTTAAATCATGACAAAAAGGCCAAAATGTGGCCTGCAACAGACTACATAAGGCTTGTTTTACTTTGCTCAAATGTAACTGAAGCAGTGAATGATGACTTGTGGCCCCTTCAAGACTGAGCAGTCAGCAGTCAGTGATGGTATAAAACAATCAATACAATATGTTAGCAAAAATGATGAACCAGTTATGAGAGATTGTTGAAAATACAGTCATAAATGTGCGCAAAAAATTGGCTGATCTGTCCAGTAGTTTGATTAGTGTTAGATTTTGTTGAATCCATGTTCAGCTGCAGGTGGTTGTCAGAGCACCATTGTGTGAAGTTAGAAACTGAGTTATGATGTGTTGGCTGTGACAGAGTTATTGTTATGGAGCAATCTGACTTTGTCGTCAAAGTATTTAGAGTTTGTTGTGGTGGGTGAGGGGCTGGAGCAGAACAGATTTTGATGTAATTATTTTAAAAGTGTTTTAAACAAACATGCCAAAAATAATAAATTATCACAGGTTCTCAAATGTGAATATTTCTAGGTCTTCTTGGCTAGAAAAGTACAATAAAAAGTGTAGGCCTTAAACTTAAATGTACCCTTGTGATGGACATTTTCCACTTTCTTTTTATTTCTACAACTGACAGACTTAAATAAGAATTATCTGTAGATTTAATAAATACAAAATATGTATTGAATCTATTTTTTTTCACATGAATGACAAATATACATAGTTTGGGCCATTATGTATTGTAACCATAACCAGGACAGCATCAGCCTTTACCAGCTTTCTGAAGGTTTTACAGCTGTTGTTCAGTAGGTTTTACTTTTATGGAAGCATTAAAAGGAATCACAATTAGGTAAAAGAAAAACCTCATTAGTACCTTTACTGGGCAGCCAGTTTTCTCTTTCCAGGGGATTAAGCATCTGTCTCTCAATCAGGTTCATCCCAGAGTCTCCCCGCTGGCTGCTCTCTCAGGGAAGAGTGAAGGAGGCTGAGGCCATAATGAGAGATGCTGCTAGGAGGAACAAAATAGAGCCTCCGCCGGTCATCTTTGGTCCTTTACAGGTGAGATGTCACTGGAAAAATGGATAATTTAAGTGCACATATCTATACTAAAAAGAACATGTCATACTTTCCTTCTCTTGAAACTGGATTTTGGCAGCAGCTGCTTGAAGGCAGCTGCTGGAAATACAGACTGAGTGCCACTATACAAAATGTGCATAAACAAGTTTTAAATGATAAATAAAAATACTGTGAAATGTAGTGTTGATCAGGCAAACCTGTATAGTTGCAAAACTGAGGAAGTGTTATCATTTATGATTATCTCATAACTGAGAATGTAGGACATTTTACATTTGTACATTAATTTCAAGTCATCAGCATTGTGCTAGAATTGTCAGAATTCAACCGGGTGTAACTTCCTGATTACAGCCTGAGTGTGATAAAGTTAAAAAGTTATAAAGAATCTTTGATGCTGTGCGATATAAATGTCAGCATGAACATTCTTCATATGAATCCCTTTGATTTGTTTTAAAAACAGCACTAAATTTTGTTCTGCCTCTTTTCCTAATTACAAGATGTTTTTTGCTCACTCGGTTTTTCATTGCTTATTGAACTTTTGCCTCCCTAAATCCTGATCCTGACATTTGGTTATTACATGTGTGAACACGTGCACATGCATGTGCTCTCTCAGCAAGTGTCCACGCATTCACAAGCCTTTGTCTAATGACATTATTTCTAGACTGTTGGCTCTGCTTGCTAAGTGTTTGTTGTTCCACGGGCTCCGCTGCCACACAGAAAGAACTTCAATGTGAGAAGGGGAAGGCCCACAACATCTGTGACCTACTTCGATCCCGAAACATCCGCTGGATCTCTGTCACGCTGTGGCTGGTCTGGTGAGTCCCTGCTGTCCCGCCTGACCTTCACATTCAGTACAGTGACCCTGCACACACAAATACACACACCTAAGCACACACACACAGACATATATTGAACACACAAAGACACATAAATGTGCACACAGCTTCAGCCTTTTCATGCATCACCTCGGCCACATGTCAGCCCATTTCACTAACAACAAATAATGACCTGTCAGGTGCTGTGAAGCCTGCAACTAAGATCAAAATCAGGTTTTATGTAATTGCACAGTATCCCTGTATTCTTACAACACCAACTCAGTCTGCAAACAGGTGCAGGTTGATTTAGAAACAGTGTTGTTTAGTTTTAAAGAAAAAAGAAAGTTGTGAGCTAGTCATAGCAGGTGGACAAGCTCCAAACAGTGTGCAATTATTTCTGCAATTGAAGTTCTTTCTTTTATAGTGTACGCGCACTATCCGCATAATTCTTTAAATAACAGGAAAATACGGCTCCCTTGACTTTAAACCAGGTTTTTGGCGATTAATGGCGTAATCGTTTTCTGCTGCCTCATCAGGCACCAACAATGCGCCTGACCACACATCATTTTAAGGACCAACATGCCTATTTTCTACTTACGCAACGTGGGCAGGAAAAGACCATCAGTGTCAGTCCAAAACTAGCAAAGACATTTGGGTTGTGATGTGTGTACAGGTTATAAGATAGAGCGTGCATTTTGAGAACATGAAACTTTTTGGTGATGAACTTAAATCCATCATTAACTCTCAGGCTCTTTAGCTGCCCAATGCTACGCTATGGTCACTAGCTGTTACAGTGCTTGACTTTGTCAGCTGTTTGGTGCTGGGTCAGCTTTATTTCTGTTTTATCAGCTTTTTACTTGAAAACAGCTGACTGCTGCAGCTGAAAATGACTTCATGAGTGAACCATTGAGCTTTCTTTGCACACTTACTGGAGGAAGCACTTGACAGCCATTGTGATAACATTGTCAGATTTGCTGTGAAAATCCACTCAAGCTTAAGTGTAAAACTTCCTATATTCCTCAACAACCTTAAATTAACTAAATGTACACAAACATTTAACAAGTTTAGACTTTGTCTAGTTTCTAGACAAGGAGCTCAGATAAAAGCAGTTTATTAGGTTTCGGATTTCACAGTAGTGTCATGCCATAGAACCACATACAATATTACACATTTTCTGCAGTTGTTGACAGATATGATTGTATTTTTGATTATATTTATGCTTGAAATTTAACCCCACAGGAGCACCTTGACCATCGCTTACTTTGCTCTTTCCCTGAATACGGCGAACCTTCACGGTAGCGCATACTTCAACTGTTTCCTGTCGGCCGTGGTAGAGATTCCAGCCTACACTTTGTCATGGGTTATGTTTCGCTGGTGGTCCAGACGACTGACTCTTTTCTCAACCCTCTTCATGGGAGGATTGTTTCTGCTCTTCATACAGCTTATACCAGCAAGTATGACACTTCAGTTGGTAACTTTTAAAGGTGCATTAGTAATTACACTATGATTACCGTCATAGAACTACATTCTCAGTATGTGTCTGGGTCTTCATTTTCATTTTAAAGTATAGCTGATAATTGTTGTACAGCTAACAGTCTCCTTCCCCATCGTCACTGAGGGCAGACTGGATGCTACAGTGACTCCTTATCACCTCTCAAGGCACAAGTTATGTTACAATACAGCACAGACTAGAGCTAGCTACTTAGCATGCTAATTGCTCTAGAAATCTTTGCATAGATATTATGTTTTTAAACCAAAAATCTGGACTTATTTTAAAATTTGCTCTTTTAAACACTGTATTGATTTCTGCTGTTCTCTCATTTGTTTATTTAGGCTTTGTAAGATCATATTATATGGTCAAATGCATAATTGTGTTTGTACTGTAGCACATATACATGGATATATATTTGACATGTTTTTTATTAATGGTTAACTTACATTTAATCTCTAACAATTTAATGCTTTTTCCCCTCTAGACCTGATTTCTCTCGCCATAACACTCGAGATGATGGGGAAGTTTGCAGTGACAACGGCATTCGCAATTGTGTACGCGTATACAGCAGAACTATACCCAACTGTACTGAGGAACACGGCTGTTGGCACGTGCTCCATGGCCTCCCGAATAGGCAGCATCGTTGCTCCATACTTCATTTATTTGAGTAAGAATGCTCTAACCACTGTCACTACATTTTGGGATTTATCTAGGACGTACTCTTAAGAAAAGCTTATCCAGCATAATTTTCACAAAATAACAGTTAGAAACAAGAGGCGAACAAGATGCTACAGAAACAAAACAAGAAGAACAAAAGTCTAAAGAACAAAAACATAAAAGCAGGCTTGATTAGCAACCACACTGGATAGGCCGGTCTCCTAAGATTTAGTGGATTGGATTTAAACCACAGATGCAGCCACATCAAAAGTACTTTACGTCTTTCAATCTTTTGTCTTTTTGTTTCTAACGGCTCTGCCCAGGGTTGTTTTTCACCGTCGCCTTATTTGATGTTTCACCACAGGAAGCTATTCCGTTTCACTGCCTTACATCCTCATGGGAAGCATTACAGCTCTGTCAGGGTTGCTGAGTCTCCTGCTGCCTGAGAGCTATGGAATGCCTCTGCCTGACACCATCAGTCACATGCAACACTTCCCCGGGTAAGACTCCGCCTCCAGTCAAGAGGTCTCCCAGAGACCATCATCACAGATTCAGATTGGACATTAGTTTATATTTTAGTAAAGTTCTCAATAGTTATGTTGATTTAAGCTTAGTTTTAGTAATTTAATACATTTTCCCAGTGTGGGCTGCATGGTGGTTAACACGCTCGCCTCACAGCAACAGGGTCGTTGGTTTGAATCTGTGTGGAGTTTGCATGTCAGCGTGGGTTTTCTCCAGGTCCTCCCACAGTTCAAAGAACTTAGGTTTAATTGGTCACTCTAAATTGCGAGGAGTGAATGGGAGCGCAAATGGCTGTCTGTCTTTATGCGTCACTGCCTGTGTTAGTCTGGCGACCTATCCGGGGTGTAACCCGCCTATGGCTAGCCCCAGTGAAACGAGTTTGGATAATTGGTTAAGGATAATGAGGTCACATTGCCATTAAGTGACTGTAAGTTTGGTGTGTTTTTCTTTTGACTTCAGATGTTGTCGGAAGACACCTTATACCCTCACACACACTGAAGAAAAGGAAAACGGAGCTGAAAGGAAGTCTTCAGGTGTCCCTTGACCGAGGAGCAGCACTGATATCCAGCAGGATAAACATAACTGGACAAACATCGTGTCCCTGTCCATGTTTTTGGTAAATGGAAATTTGCCAGGAGTAACTGAAAGTATGTGACTTCAACAGCACCAAGGCACTTGACAGTTATTCAAGCAATACAATGTGTGCCTCCGCATATCTCTACAACAGCATCAATATACAGTCATATTAAAAGTGTAACAATACTCTTTGCATATATACATGCTCAGCAATAATGCAATTGTTACTATAATTACAAAATACTGCTGTTCAGTGTAAAAGATGGAAACAGTGAGCCTTACATAATGATAAAATACACAATGCACACTTTCTTTCAAATACTCTGATCATTTAATCAGAACCAGTTATCCACATTTAGGGTTTTATGGTACAAAAGTATTACAAGTGTTTAATTTTCTAGTCGATATTTCATGTACATCTTTGTGATTTAAAATTTAATTTAATTAGCTTAACATTTGTGACACATTTTTTTGTGTTTTATTCTTTAAATTTCACTTCTTGCTAATGTTATTTAATCCACGAAATCCAATCCAAGAAATTACACTAGGTCAGTAGTACAATACCTCACATAAGTGATGTTTTAGACAATTAGAGTTGACTCTCACAAAGCACCACAGATTTTGAACGTACTTTTCTTGTGATGAACGGGAACTTCATGCTGTTGGGACAAAACACAAATAAATGATCCTTTCAGTCATGATGATGATGTTGATGAGGGTGATTGGATTTTGTTGTTATATTAAAAGCATAAACTGACTTATTTTGTTGCTTTTATTCCTAAAATCAAGTAGTTGTTTAAGTAAAACAACTTGGTAGTTATATATATTTTGAGTGTTCATTGGAATATCATAACATTGATATAGAAGGAGTTTACAATGATGTGTGTGTCCTTCTGTAACCCACCTTTCTCTCTTCTGCATCTGCTGAATAGTTTCGGGTAGAGGTCGTCCAAAGCTCTCTGGCAGGAAGAGAGCAACAAAGGCACACACAACAGCCAGGGTCCCTATGGTAATATAGGGCAGGTACTTAAAGTACACACCTGTACAAGTGGAGGGGGAAATGAGGATGAGGGAGGTCCTCTGGCCTGCGTATGTGCACTGAGTGTGAATTCATCAGTGAGTACAGAGCATCTAAACTACAAACTGGTCAAATCAGTTGCTTTTCTGTTCAAATTTGGCATTGCGCTAAGATAAATCCAGGTTAAATTCTAACCAGTTTACTCACTCAGCTGTAACAAAAAAGGTGAAATGCAGCTGCCCACTCTGGAAATAGCAGAGCAGGTCCCCGTCGCTGTGTTCCTGAGGACTGTTGGATAAAGCTCTGCTGTGTAGGCATACAGCAGGTTGGTACCGGCGGTGATACCAAATTTACCCAGCATCTCCAGAGCAACAGCCACACCTGATAAACCTGAAACATAAATATTTGGCTAAGAACTGTAACTGAGTGTTCAAGTATTTTGACCCCTTTTTCCCTGCTTAAACTCCAAAGCTTTCTTTCTTACTAGACCTCTGCTTGAGGCTATTAGCTCAATGATGCTACGAGATCAACCTGAGCAAAGTGTTATCAGTAGAGTTGCATTGTGAGAAAATGTTAGGTTTAGGTTTTGACAAGGAAAAACAATGCATAAAAAAGAAATATCTGGTTCAGCTGCAGCTATTTTTTATCTACTGTGAGTCTGACAATACTGTAGGAGTGCATTACTGAATCCGGGGAGTCCTTGTTAAATGCCTAAAAATATTAACTTGGAATCATGACAGTACTGTGATGCACCTTACTTACTTTGAGGCACCAGCTGAATCAAGTACAGCGACACTCCTGCAAGGAGCAAGATGAAAATGATACACAGTCGTCGTGGAAAGTATCGCAGTGCCAGCCAGCTGGAAACGCAAGCTGGTACTTCTACAGCTGCTGAGAGGAAGCAGCTGATGTAGGGGTTAGCATGAAGTCGGGATGTGTTCAGGGACAGGCCAGTGTATCCGATACTCATAGTGAACCTGGAGGACAGAGATGTTTGAATGAAAATGTGCATAGAAATGGCATTTAACATCATGTCAAACAAAAGAGTCTGAAGGACGATAAAAAAGTAACATCATTGTTATGAATGAGCAACTGCTATGTAATGGCTTATATGTAGTTGTTTGTGTTTATGTGTTGTGTGATTGAAACGCTCAGACTGGATGCTCACCACACCAGGCACAGGATGACAGTCGTGTTTCTGATGTTTTTTGTCCTTAGCAGGTTGAAGACATTGTGCTGCTCCTTACTGTGTGTCTTTGTCTCAACAGCCTGAAATATTTAGCTGGTCACTCTGTGGGTCCAGTACTTTGATCCAATATGAAATAAATCAATAAGTGCCTGATGAATTACGATGAAATGTGAAACAATGTGTGACCTCAAGCACGTTGGCTCTTGTCTGGTCCTACATGATTTAAGTGAAAGCAGACTTACATGTACACTGTAATCTTTAAAGATGACTTGTGGAGCCTCGACTTTGTTCTTCTCAGCAGCTTTTCTCACAACAGTTTCAGCCTCCTCCACTCTGCCCTGAGAGAGCAACCATCGAGGAGACTCTGGGATGAACCTGCACAAGTGTTTACCGGGGACACAGAAACATTCAGGATGGATCAGAGGGGCTTAAAAACAAAGCAACAAGGAGTCTGAATGCAGGTTAGTATATTTCTCTCAACATTTCTCATGTTTTAGCATTTTACATCTAAAGATTAACCATAACCACCCCTGTGGATTTGTATTGTGAATGTACCAGCATACATGCTGAAGAAGGGCTTCTTGTCCGATACACCCAAGTGGCTTTATTAAAAAGGAGTGCTGTTCTAGATTTTCCTATTTATGAGCACAACCCACCACCAGAGGGGGATGTAGAGCAGGCCAGGCAGAGAGAGAGCCAGCAGGAGAGATTTCCAGCTCCTTAAAAAGTAAGCAAAGAGAGGCAGCATCATGTAGCCGACGGCAAAGCTCAGACATACACCCAGTGATGAGAACAGGACCCGAACCTGACCAGAGAAGATCTCAGTGCCTGCACAGAAAGAGAAAGAGAGAGAAGCATTACAGAAGTGCGGGTAAGTGAAGCAGAAGATAAACAGTGATAAACAGTGACATTGTATGTACTGTGTCACTGTTTATTACTATATTGTGTAACAGAATATATACATTTTACTCCAAATAACTGACTTACCCAGCACAAATGCAGACACATAGTTGGAGATCTGTCCCAAAGCACTGATGCAGAGGAGGATGGAGAACACCGTCCACGAAGGTGAAAAGATCTCAACAAAGGTAAAAATTGTCTGAACTGCCATGGTGACAAAGAGGACAGGCTTTCTTCCAAACCTACAGTGAGCAATCAAAAGGCAAAATAAGTGCAAATGAAAATAAGATTTGAGACATTTAAAAGTTTACAGTACAGGGTGCTTGAAATTTGATGGGTTGAATCAATCATTTAGATATCTTACATGTTAAATTTAAAGATAAAGCAAAGGTAGAGAAAAGCACATCTTGTGGAAGAATTTAGAGATTTTAAGAATACGGTTCATGTAATTTCAGTGTGAGAAGGTGTTTTCAGTACTTGTCTGAGAGCTGTCCTGAGAAGAAGGATCCAATCAAAACTCCAAGGAAGTAAACTGTGGAGGTGAACGGCTGCTTCCACTGATCGCTGCACACCAGGTCAAACTGGAATATCAAACATAAACAAAGAAAAAGAGTAGTCCTACTTGTAATTAAAAGACACGGAAACTTTTCCACCCTGAGCAAAATACTAGAAAAAGTAGTTCATTCAAATTATTATCTAGGTAATTAATGACTATTAATAAATAAATAATTATCCACCTTGTGCATGATGGGTCCCATCAAGGTTAATGACCAACTACAGTTATATAACTTATATTAGCAGATATTCACCTCAGAGACTATGGTGGACTGGTAGATGTCTTTGCTGTAGCTCCAGCCGTCCACACAGCCCTCCTGCTGCAGGTCAGTGAGGTTCACATCCCTGCCAGGAATGAATCCCTGAGCAGAGAGATTTCGGACCACATCCAGCCTGTACCTGCTGCATCTGCTCAGCTCCTGTTTCCCATTCACCACCTCACACACACAAAGACACAAACTGTATTAGTGTTATTAGGAACATTTGTTCAGGACAACAATAATGTAAATAATAATAGTAAAATGAATACATGACAAAAGTAAACTACCCATTGGAACATTGGAGTCAGACTGTGATTTGTGCCGTACTGTGTAAGGAAATATGATGCAACAACAAAGTGTTCACAACTGTGTCCTTACAGTATCTTTCTGTATACCTTCATATAAATTCCTCGACTTTACCCAGACCGCTTTATCTGATTCTTTCAACTGTATAAGTACAGCAGATGTAGAGTACAAATGTGATCATCAGAATATAGGAAAAGAAATATCAAAACACATATCCAAAATTACAGTAATATCACAAAAGCCTTAAACTTTATTACCTCTATTGGGATGATAGCATTGTGCCAATCTTTGGTGAGATTGACCTCAGGAACCAGGCAGTGGTGACTGGGAATATCAATCAGGAAGACAACAGAGAAAACACCAAATCCATTGGGAATGACGCTGGCACAGATCAGGAAGAAGGAAATCTTCTGGAAACATCCCCACTGTCCCAAAAAAGCTGTTGTGTCCTCATAATCCATAATGTCTAGAATCTAAAGTGTCCCATCCACAGTCTTTATAGTGCCGACAAAGTCCTCCTCTACCGCAACAGAAACAAAACACTGCTGACATGTAGCTACTAGTTATTCATTACAAAAGTTATAAAACATTTTTCAATGCAAAAGCCTGCTGATTAAAAGTTGTGTCAGCTATCTTGGTTGCCATAACCTCCATTGCGAGATCCCAAACAAACAGAGCCAGCTCGCCCCTCCCGTCCGTGTTTCAAAATGATCCAAGGTAGAGGCAGAAGTTAACTGAAGCAGATGTCAGACACTAGAGACAGAAGGAAGACCGTTGCTGATCTTCAGGCAGAGATAAATGATTCTAGATCAGTCTGAGAAAGTCTCCAGAATGACGATAAGCAGACGACTGACAGAACAAGGCTTAAAGAGAAGAACAGCTGCTAAGAAGATATTATTGAGGCCTGCAAACATCAAGAAATGCCTCAGATTTGCCAGGGAGCACAAACACTGGACTGTTGATGCCTGGAAGAAGGAACTCTGGACGGATGAGTCCAAGTTTGAAATCTTCGGTAAGCATCGTCATGTTCATGCCCTCAGAAAAGCTGGAGAATCAATGCACTGAACCCACAGTGAAACATGGTGTAGACTCCATTATGGTATGGGATTACATTTGTGGAAATGGCGAGGGCAAATTACTGAAAATCAATGGTATCATGAACAAGAACATGTACCACAACATCCTCGTGCATCATGGAATCTCCTCTGGACTGAAGCAGATGGTCGTGGGTTCATATACAAGCAAGACAATGACCCCAAGCAGACTTCAAAGCTGTGCAGAGACTATCTGACCAAGAAAAATTAATTTGGAGAACTGAACTAATGGACTGGCCAAGTCAAAGTCTGGATATGAATCTTATTTAACAGATTTGCCATTTAGTAGAGTCAAAGTTTGATGCCACAAAAGTTTCATCTATAGCCAGTCTGTGGGAACAGCTCGAAACTATTTGGAACTCAAAAACAAAAGAGATTGTCGAAAAGTAAAAACAATGCCAGCAAGAATGCAAGCTGTTATCAAGGCCAAAGGAGTAATACAAAATTTTATGTTTTTTGGTAATTTCATGTGTGATTTCTTGTTATTTGCCAGATAAATCAAGAGAACATTTTTAGTTTTTAACAAGTTTTTGAAAGATTTCTGAAATATTTATGTTTTATCAACAGGTGGTCTAATAAGTTTGTTAAGCACTTTATACCTTATGTATATCTCAATTTTAAGACGAGACCTAAACCGAGCAAAAACAAAAATCTTTGAAACTCGTCATTTTATTTGTGAAAGTCTGCGAGTTGAACAGGATCACAGAACATGACATTTATTCAAACAATAGCGGGTGTACCTTAAAAATGTTGTTATATCAATTTTTCTGATTTAAATTTTGTGAGTGAAATTTGAACAGTAAGATGAGTAAACAGTTGGCATGATAATACATTTACCAATACGTATTAATAATTAATAATAAGTAGTGCTTCAGACAATCAAAGTCGACTTTCGAAAAGCACCACAGATTTGGAGTGTTCTTTTCTTGTGAAGAGGTACTTCAAGCTGTTGGGACAAAAGAAACACAAATACAAATCATTACATGGTTTTCAGCATGCAAGGAAAGTAAAAAAAAAAAAAACTGCC
>CAFUXE010000618.1:384387-418255 GCA_903364295.1 Serranus cabrilla
AAAAAAGCTGCCATGTTGGAATATTTTTTTCATCTCTACCAAGCTCATTATCAACATCATGAATAAATACAGTCATTGCAAATGTTTGGTTGTTTTATTAAAATATTATTTAGTCCTATTTTTCTGTTGCTATTTTCCTGAAAGTAACAGATGCTACTGAGCTATTTTGCCACACCCATTTGTGAGAACCAGAAAATATTAACATTTTTACCAGACCTAAAGCATGTGCACATTGTCTATTTTAATATAATAAAGCTGCCCAAAAGCAAATTTATTTTCAGAAAATAATAATTCTTCAATTGCAATAAGGTCCTTGCCGACCTTTGCGGTTGCTGCTTGGGCCCTAAATATTGTATTCCTTAAGGACCCACCTTTCTCTCTTCTGCATCTGTTGAATAGTTTCGGGTAGAGGTCGTCCAAAGCTCTCTGGCAGGAAGAGAGCAACAAAGGCACACACAACAGCCAGCGTCCCAAGTACAATATAGGGCAGGTACTTAAAGTACACACCTGTACAAGTGGAGGGGAAATTAGGATGAGGGAGGTCCTCTGCCCTGCATATATGTATTGTAAACATTTACAGCAGGTGAATTCCTCAGTGTGTACAGTACGGTGGCCAACAAGGGCAAACGTGCCACAAATGGCAAAATGCTGCAAACAAAGGAATGATGCAAAGCCAACAACACACAAACACATAAAACAAATGCAACAGAAAAATATGCTGCAATCACAGAAACAAAGCAGAAGCAAAAACTTACAAACCCACAAAACAAATGCCAAAGCAAAATTATGCAATTATCAAAAACACAAAACAACTGCAGGAGTGAAATGCTGCAAATTCACTCCACAAAACAGAAGTGTATGAAAGTACAGAACATCTAAACGACAACCCAGATACTCATCTACTAAAATTAATTGGCTAAGATAAAAGGTTTAACAAGTTGTATTGACTACTATTAAAGACCAGTTTACTCACTCAGCTGTAACACAAACGGTGCAATGCAGCTGCCCACTCTGGAAAATGTAGAGCACGTCCCTGTCACTGTGTTCCTGAGGAGCGTTGGATAAAGCTCTGCTGTGTAGGCATACACCAGGGAGAAACCGGCAGTGACACCAAATTTACCCAGCATCTCCAGAGCAACAGCCACACCTGATAAACCTGAAACATAAGAAACAGCAGTGTTTCCCTTACCATTATATTTGGAGGGCGCTCCTCCCTTGAGGGTCAAGTTAATTTAATTTAATTTAATTGTATGTTCTATGTTCTCTCCGGGTACTTCCTCCCACAGTCCACGTGCAGGTTTAATTAGTGACTCTATTGCCCGCAGGTGTGAGTGAGAGAGTGAATGGTTGTTTGTCTCGATGTGTCATAGACTGGCGACCTGTCCGGGCTGTACCCTGCCTCTCGCCCAATGTCAGCTGGGATAGGCTCCAGCCTCGCGCGACCCCCGATAAACGTTAAGGATAATGAATGAATGTATTTTCTACATAGCGCCACATCACAGTATGCCATCTATGCTTCCCTTTCCCACAGAACAAGTCTACACTTTGTGTTTTTATTAATAAAACAAACAGCCTTAACTTATTTATGTTATTTACACGATGGCACGTCCGGAGTTCCGCTCCGATACACACACACGGACCGGTGTGACTTTCACTGTGGGACCGAGTGAGCGTCGTAAAATACGCTGCATCAATAACCGAAAATACGTCGCGTTATACGCGCCAACATCAACAGCTAAATGCTACATTATGAGCTGCTTCAAGCATGAACTGTTGGCTGTAGAGCAGCTTTGTGGATAATGTATGTGACAGTTTTTTTTGTTTTGTTTTTTTTACAAGAAACAAGCAACATGATATCTCTTCAACCGTCCACTGTGAGTCAATGCTGAATCTGTGCAATATCTTTAAAGGCTCAGAAACACAACATGACTGTGATGCACCTTACTTACTTTGAGGCACCAGCTGAATCATGTACAGCGACACTCCTGCAAGGAGCAAGATGAAGATGACACACAGTCGTCGTGGAAAGTATCGCAGTGCCAGCCAGCTGGAAACGTATGCTGGTACTTCTACAGCTGCTGAGAGGAAGCAGCTGATGTAGGGGTTAGCATGAAGTCGGGATGTGTTCAGGGACAGGCCCAAGTATCCGATACTCATAGTGAACCTGAAGGACAGAGACACAGACCACTGAGATGTTTGATCGGAAATCTGCATAAAAATGGATTAGTAGCATGTAACAACAGTTAATGTGTACAGTAGCACTGATTTTGAAAGTAAGATACAGCAACAGGTTAGTAAGCTTAGTGGTACTTGAGTTTCATTCCTAATGTATCAGCCCCCTTTGTGTTGAGACCAAAGTGGATAAAGACCCACAAGGACAATAACTGATAAATCCCTTTTAACTTCTCTGACACATGCACCATGTGCTAAGCAAAGGTCCCTGTCATTCACTGCTACAGAAAATACAGAATCTGTCACCGACAATGCAACCCTGAGCAACTTTACACACTCAGAAAAGTCTCACCCACTCACTCATCTTAGGTTTACGGAGCTGACAATCAGCTGTTAACAAGACAGAATTCATCCGAGCACTGGCTAATCTATCAGACATGCAGGTACGAGCCCTGAGCGATTCATCCAGAAAGCACTGCCACACCAGCTGCACTATCTGTTGACTCACTGCCCGATCTGCAGGGCAGGGAGCTTTACTGGTTGTCATGTACTGCCCACCAGGTTGTCAAGGGGGGGACTTTGTAGTTGAGCTAGATCTGCTACTCTCCTGATGACAAAACCACATATCATATGTTGACCATTATAAACTGACCATTAAGCCTTAAATTAAAAGTCATGTATCACGAATAAACACATACATATGATAAACAAATTAGATGCAATACTTCATGTGTATGTATAACAGAGCAGGAAGTCAAGCATACAGCTTCAGTAGTTCTCCCGCTGTCGTTTTCTGGCTATTTATTTGTAGCCTTTAGTGGGTGGTGGTGTTGTATTTGATTGGATTTTGCTGAGATGTTTAAAAAAGCATTCAAATACACAGGATGAATGTACAACTGAAATTAATAAAGTCAGACTCAAATTGTTTGTGTTTATGTGTTGTGTGATTGAAACGCTCTGACTGGATGCTCACCACACCAGGCACAGGATGACAGTCGTGTTTCTGATGTTTTTTGTCCTCAACAGGCTGAAGAAGTTGGGGCGTTCCCTCACATGTGTATTTGTCTCAACAGCCTGCAAGACACAAAACCTCAGTCTCACCTGCAATGTGTTTTAGTGCTGGAAGAATTATCATGGAATTTGTTACACACATTCATGTTTCACTACAGGGTGAATGTACCATGTAACACTGTGTGTCCTCAAGCACACTGACTCCTGTCAAGTCCTTGAAATGAAAGCAGACTTACATGTACACTGTAATCTTTAAAGATGACTTGTGGAGCCTCAACTTTGTTCTTCTCAGCAGCTTTTCTCACAACAGTTTCAGCCTCTTCCACTCTGCCCTGAGAGAGCAACCAGCGAGGAGACTCTGGGATGAACCTGCACAAGCGTTTACCGGGGACACAGAAACGTTCAGGATGGATCAGAGGGGCTTAAAAACAAACCGACAAAGAGGGTGAGTCCAACTTATAACATTTCTCTAGTGAAACAACCAAATGTTTATTTTGTCTCCTGACAATATCATGGTATGCAGGGTGCAAGGTGAGAACGGTGAGAGCACATTGTGTTGTAAAGAGCACAACCCACCACCAGAGGGGGATGTAGAGCAGGCCAGGCAGAGCGGTACCCAGCAGGAGAGATTTCCAGCTCCTTAAAAAGTAAGCAAAGAGAGGCAGCATCATGTAGCCGATGGCATAGCTCAGACATACACCCAGTGATGAGAACAGGACCCGAACATTACCAGTCAAGATCTCAGTGCCTGCACAGAAAGAGAAAGAGAGAGAAGTGTGCGACAAAGGTGCAGGAAGCAAGTGAGTATTTTCTATGTATGTTACCACAATTTATACATTTGATTCTAAATCAATCAGTACAATGTAAAGGGGCAATTTCTTGTTAGTAGAGCATGAAATGTTGACATTTACCCAACACAAAACCAGATATATAGTTGGAGATCTGTCCCAAACCGTTGAGGAAGAGCAGGATGGATAACACCGTCCACGAAGTTGAAAAGATTTCGACAAAGGTAAAAACAGTTTGAAGTGCCATGGTGACAAAGAGAACCGGCTTCCTTCCAAACCTACAGTGATTAGTCAGACAATGAAATAAGGGGAAATAAAAAGATTAAGTGTGAAAGTTTACACTACAACATAAATGTTGCAAAAATTTCGTCAGTTTGGCCCATTCATTGTGTGTGTGTGTGTGTGTGTATATATATATATATACTCCACTGTCCCCTTAAAGAACTACAATTAAAGACAGACAAAGTGAGTTGGGTAAATAAAAGAACTTTGGCAGCAAGTCACCACTGTGTATATGTCATGAAATTGTAAGTACCTGTCTGAAAGCTGTCCTGATAAAAAGGATCCAACAAGAATTCCCAGAAAGAAAACTGTTGAAGTGAACGGCTGCTTCCACTGATCACTGCACACCAGGTCAAACTGAGAAAGAACAAAATGCATGGACCAGGAAGATCTCCATGCCACAGAGATACAGCTGGCTATGCCAAACTCAAAATAATGCTTAAAAAGTGAATAGAAAAGGTTAAGTTCACATGGTAGCCAGACATTTAAGTATGCTCTGTTTCTGTACATGCCAAGCTTCAGGAAGAGCTTCGAACTGTCTTCTGATTTTGAGAGTGAGGGATATGAACCAGTAAACCTGTGCTTTTGAAGAAAAAAATACTTTGTATTTGTACTGATGGTTCAACTATACTCAGGCTTACGGTAGACCAGAAAACACTAGAAAAAAGTTGTACATATTTATTATCCATCTTCTGCACAATGTGTTCCAGCCAAGTTAATGACTAACTGCAGATCAGATATCTTTACTGTAACCACCAACAAACACTGAGCTATTAGCAGATATTCACCTCAGAGACTATGGTGGACTGGTAGATGTCTTTGCTGTAGCTCCAGCCGTCCACACAGCCCTCCTGCTGCAGGTCAGTGAGGTTCACGTCCCTGCCAGGAATGAATCCCTGAGCAGAGAGATTTCTGACCACATCCAGCCTGTACCTGCTGCATCTGCTCAGCTCCTGTTTCCCATTCACCACCTCACACACACAAAGACACAAACTGTATTAGTGTTATTAGGAACAAAATAAATACATGATAAAAGTAAAATACCCACTGGAACATTGGAGTCAGACTGTGATTTGTGCCGTACTGTGTAAGGAAATGTGATGCAACAACAAGGTGCTCACAGCTGTGTCCTTACAGTATCTTTACCTTTCTGTATACCTTCATATAAATTCCTCGACTTTACCCAGACCGCTTTATCTGATTCTTTCAACTGTATAAGTACAGCAGATGTAGAGTACAAATGTGATCATCAGAATATTGGAAAACAAATATCAAAACAACACACATCATCCAAAATTACAGTAATATCACAAAAGCCTTGTGATTACTTAAGTTGTTAGCGTGACCAGACATAACAAAAATAATTAATTACATTTAATACAATATAGTACACAAAATACCAAAAACGTTATTACCTCTATTGGGATGATAGCATTGTACCAATCTTTGGTCAGATTGACCTCAGGAACCAGACAGTGGTGACTGGGAATGTCAGTCAAAAAGACAAGAGATAAAGAACCAAATCCATTGGGAACGATGCTGGCGCAGATCAGGAAGAAGGAAATCTTCTGGAAACGTCCCCACTGTCCCAAAAAAGCTGTTGTGTCCTCATAATCCATAATGTCTAGAATCTAAAGTGTCCCATCCACAGTCTTTATAGTGCCGACTAAGTCCTCCTCTACTGCAACAGAAACAAAACACTGCTGATATGTAGCTACGAGTTATTCATTACAAATTACACATAAGCCTGCTGACTGGTCATGTGTCTTCCATAACCTGTTTCTAGTTTTCTTTATTTTATTTTATTAACATATATGTGTGTGTGTGCACATATATATGTATATACCTTAGCTGAATCAGATGGATAGATAGGAGTTTGTCAGCCTCTAATCTGCTCAACATTTTCCCCTAAACAAACCCAGTCAAGTAAACAAACTAACATTAGGTGTAACTAATGTTACAGCTACAGCCACTGGCTACGGAAGCCGTTCTTGGCAGCTCTGAGGTAGACAGGTAGGCTGAAATCAAGACGAACACATTATAAATTAATTTATGTCGAGATAACAAGATAATGAGTCATTATCACGAGATAATGTTCTCGGCTTCCATACGTTTCTTAATATAAGCTTTATTCGTTATTTTTTTATTGTTGTTTTAAGTAATTTGTAA
Organism: Serranus cabrilla; assembly: GCA_903364295.1. Taxonomy (NCBI): domain Eukaryota; kingdom Metazoa; phylum Chordata; class Actinopteri; order Perciformes; family Serranidae; genus Serranus; species Serranus cabrilla. Next base: position 390,810 of record CAFUXE010000618.1, read on the forward strand.
TGTTGTGATGGTGCTATATAAATAAAATTATTATTCAGTATAATCTTACAATATGTTGATATGAAAATGTTACGTTGTATTTGCGGCTAATTGTGTCCAATAAGTCAGTATCATTGACACAGGCAGACACAAAGTGAGAGTGTTTTGTTAACTTTTATTTTCCTAAAAAAAAAAAGGGGGAAAAAGTTCACATTGACATTTAGCCTCAATATTACAGTATATTGAAATTCTTCTCAGGAAGTAAAATACAACATTTTTATTTTATTTTAATCTTATATTAAAAATATCAAATAGTACTCATCTAGCAGTGCTTACAGTATTTTAGGATATGTCACAGGCTTGATAGCAGAAAGGTTGGCTTTGTACAGAGCAGAGATGGGCATGTGCCGGTCTTAGCGAGGGCCTTGCAGAGACAACCTATACCTTTGTGTTACCTGGCCTGGTTTGATTGACAAGCTGAACATGCAATGAGGGCAACTACACAAATCAACTCTATAGATTATACCGGTGCAGTAAGACACTTGGAACAAGCTTGCAATGAAATAACAAGAAAAAAGCTAAATGTTCCATTCATTGTGTTTTTTCCCCAACAACCCTCATGTCACAGAGTGCCCTTTCTCCTCTACAAAGTGATCTGAAATTAATTGGCAGACTTTCTGTTAAACTTTTCAGTACAGCTTACCAACCATGGACATGGTGAATGAGAAAATCAGACTAAAAATAACATCACTACCTGAAAAAACTTCAAAAAACAGACTCCTTAGAGCATTTCTCTAGTTGCACAGAACTGTACAGGCACACATATTATATATATTTAAAATAAATAGGGCTAATTTGGCTCACTGGGGAGGGCAGTTCTCTCATGTTTGTCAGTACAGAGAGACACGTCGCCAGCCATTTATCAGGATGGCTTCCCAGCCACTTCAAAACCTCACAAGTTCTCATAGTCCCTTAAACGCACACACACACACTCACTCAAATACATCCACATTGTCACTCACTCACCCCGGCCTCCACCACATGCACAAAGCCAGAAAGACAGACAAAGGAAAACTAAACAGCTGTTGAACATAATTATTAAACATGTAAATGCCATTTTTCTGGAATGCCTCTGATCAGGAAAAAGAAGCCGGAGGCTGAGTCGACTGGTTACAGAGATATCAAACCCGCGTCTGGAGAGGGCTCACTAGATGTCACCATGACACGTGGGCGTGATCCTGTGCCACCGCACCAGGCTGTGGCCTCCACACCCCCTCGATCTTTTCCTCTGTGGTCCCAGAATGCCTTGTTGTCTCATCGGTGGGAGAACAGGGATCAGCTCTCCTCATACTACAAACAGGACTCTACATGTGGAGACTAGATGACCAGGAAATGTCCTTCACCACCTCCCTACGTGCTCGCTTCCATCTCTTTTCAGGACTGGGGTGTGAGTTTGTGGGTTTGGGGGTGAAGACAGGAAGTATGTGTGTGTGTGTGTGTGTGTGTGTGTGTGTGTAGGTAGGGGTGAGGGATGGGGGCTGTACAGTCGAGATGAGCTGCCTGCTGGAGGAGAGGTGAGGCGGGACGACCGAGTGGCGAGGACCGAGGTTTGTTTAAAGTCTGTCACTCTCTCCTCTCCAGATGGCGCCCTGACGGAGGTGGGTGGGGATTAGACGTCAGTGGAAAAGTAGAGCGTGTTGCGCTTCAGTTCAGCAAAGGAGATGGGAGGATGCTGCAGGTAATAGAGCAGCACCTGGACCTGAGAAGACAGAGATTGTGTAATTAGACATTAATTTTAATCACTCCAAATCAAACCACATGATCCTGGTTGTCTGTGTACTCCTCATTGTAATACAATCTATTTTTTTGCCTCTATTTGATTACATTTTGCCACCATTAAAAGTTTGTTGAAGGACCTATTAGCACTTCCTGTTTCCAATGTTCCCTTGGATGTACTGACAACTTTTACTAAATGACTTTGAGAATGAAGACAACTTGAAGGTTCTAAGTCAAGTTCTTGACTTATTAGAAGCATTTATTGATTTTAAGTGGATTCATGGACATTTATTCTAGGTAGACACTAGAGATAATATATTCCTGAAAAGTGTAAGTTAAACTGAATCTAAAAGAATGTGTTATGTGCATTCAGGTTTGAGTAAAACTACAGCAACTGAAGGATCTTGAGGTTTGTGTCACATGTAGGGCTGCAGCTCACAATTTCTTTCACTATCTACCTGCTGGTCTATAAAGTGCCATAAAAAAGTAAAAATATATCCATCCTAGTTTCTGAGTGTCAAAAGTTTTTCTCTTTAAATGCCTCGTCTTGTCAATCCAAAACCCAAAGATATTCACTTTAATATGATATAAAACAGATAAAAACAGCATTTCCATATTTGAAAGCCTGAAAACGGCATTTTCTGCCATTTTTGCAACAAAAAATACTTTAAAGATTAACAATTCATTGTTTAAATAGCCTGTGTTTGGGCTTGTGTATCTGTGTTGGTAATTGGGTCAAATCAGCGAGCAAAACCACATTAACAAACTCCTGATCTAATGCAACGACTCTACCATATTTGTAGTTCTAGCTTTTTGAAAAAATGTTCAACACAGTTGGTCCTTGAAGCAGACAGACTCATCTTCCCATGTTTATTTTCTCTCTGCAAAAAACGCTCTACATAACAGCTTAAAACTGAAAGTCTTTGGTCTCTCTTTTTGGTTAATTTTATGATGATTATGGATTTCGTGTTAGACTGCTTAGAAGAATGTAATAATCAGTTAATATTTAAGCAGGTCTGCCTCATGAGCCAACTTCTTTGATGTTGGACTATTGCCTAATTCACTTCTTAATTTAGGAAGTTTTTCTTTGCTCTGTTATCTCTTTAAAGCTGTATTTTGCCTTTGTTCATTGTGACTTGATATTTGTCTGCAGTTCATGTTTGACTCAGTGCCTGCTGCTTAGCAACAGCTCCAATGAAAAAAAACCTTTTTTCACATCAATGTGACTAATCAGGTAAAATTATTCACATTATTATTATCGACTGACTGGCTTAACATGTATGACAAGTTCTGGCAATCAGTGAACTCTCATTTTAATTTTTGTGTGGAATCTCTGCTTTATTTAAAAAGGTGAATAAGTCTCATGTCCCTCCTTTGCACTGGTCAAGAAATGTTCTTTAATTCCCCCTTTTCCGAGTCTCATCAGAAAGGCATTCGTCTGGAAAATTTAATTTGATCTTCTTTTGTTTAATGCTGCAAGCGGCTTTCCAGGAAAAACAATTTCTAGGGAATAATTGAATCTGTAGTACATATTTTACTGCTCAGAGAACATGCATTTTAAATTCCTCTAAAACATGAATGTCTTTATTACTGTGAGATGGGTTCTTTTATTATCATGTCCCCATATAAGATTATATTCAGGATACAATTGTGGAAGCATCCTTCTTTGGTTTTTGATATTTTGTATACTAATGCAATAAACAATTTAGAATTTAAAGAAGCCCCAATACAAACACTCAGCCTCACTGTAATGGACCTCCTGCGTGTGCATGCTGCCCCATTTATGATGATTTACTCTGGATGTTGTTTATTCTGCACACAGGAAACTCATCTCTCAGTAGAGATGAATGGATGGCCTGCAGCCTAAATACAGCTGGGAGAGTAAACTGCAGTGACACGGGTCACTTAGCGACGTGGGAGTAAAATTCACCCGGAAAACATGTGCAGCGATCGAGGAAGTCTGCATGTACATGCCAGTCTACCATCTACTGTGTACAGTGCACAGAGGGAGCCCACTCACTCTCTGAGTTTCTTTTTTTAAACGTGTGCATTTATATCCAGTAAACCAAACTAAAATTTGTAAAGACATTGGAACATTTCTGTGAAAGATAGACATATAGCCAGCGTGTATTTGTGTTGAGTGAGTGTGTCTGTGTGAAGGTACCTGCGCCATCACATCGTGTGACCAGATATCAGAGGCAGAGGTGATGTGCTGTCCCTTCGTGCTCTCCGACTCTGAGGGCCTGAGCAGAGTGGGGCCAAACACAGTGGCCAGGTTATGGAGGGACATCTTGTTGATGGGCTCCTTCTCAGCCACCCTGCAGGAACCAACACCAACAGACCCGTCAGTCAGGGAGGACAGAGGTTATACTCAGAAAACACAGCCAGCCGTCACATGTTGTCAAGGGCAGACAAACAGTTTGGACAGAAACGGCACAGTGGACAACGAGTAAAGGACTGTGGTTCCTGTGAAGCTCCTTGGTGTGAATGTGAAGGTGTTCAGCTGATTTTTACTCAATAAAAATGTAAATAAACTGCCTGCTGAAGATAGCGTTATGTTAAATATGAAGAAAGAAAAAAGTATTATGATTATTTCTGTCTTTAAAATCTCTGGTTGTAATTTATGGTGTATTTCTGATTTTTTTTTTAAAGAAATCATGCCTTTCAAACTCACAAGCAGGTTGTTGAGACGGGTAAAGTATAATAAAGGATGTGGAAATATTGTTTATCCACAAATTAACTGAACTCTCCTGATTATTCCGACAGGCTCGGTTACTTTTTACTGTAATCGGCAGGTCTGTATCAGTAGGTTGTATCTGTGTTAGTCTGTGTGTGTGTGTGTGTACCGTTTGAGGTGCTCCAGCAGAGTGAGGAAGGTCATGAGGTTGGGGTCAGGCAGGGAGCGCAGGAGGTGCATCATGCAGTTCTCCTTGGCTGCCGGGTCTGAGAGCGCTGCGAGGGAGAGGAAAAAGATGTCAGATCCAATTACGACAAGACAGCTTTTTAAATTCAGCTCTTATCTCTTCCATCTGGGTAAACTGAACTCCCCACTGATGACAAACACACACTTCCGGGACTAAAGGTCTCACCTATGCCCTCCATGAAGGCGGGGTAGAGGCGGTCGGTGAGCAGAGGCTCCGGCAGCTCCCTGAAGTACAACTTCAGTGTTCCTGCGATGGCGTTGATGTCCATGTCGCTCAGCATCACCAGTATATCTTTGGTATCTGCAGGTCAGCCACAAACACAGAAGGGTTAGAAAGTGACATTATTAGAGGCAATAATAACACAGCTGCTCTCTGCAGGAATCATGTCCGCCCACACATCCAGATGGGGACAGATGATTAATATTACACAGAGAAATGAAAGGTGATTGTGAGCCGTGCTCTGGTGGATTGGCGCTGAGAGACTCTTATGCAACAGAAAATTGAACACTTGACAGCTGCTGCTTCTCATCTGTCTCGGCCTCCTTTTCAGCCAGTTCCCACAAATCTCTACAGAGTGTCAGAGCAAAGGCTTCCATTATAAAAACCCTGGGCTGCATCTAGAACTCTTGTGTATACATCCTAAATGTCAGAATACACAGCCAGTGTACACACACTAAATGTCTGGAGACAAAGCACGCTAAAGTTCGATGACTGACATATTATATATTATACAATATGACAGGATAAATTATTGGATGCAGACTGTGCATGTAGCCACTGTGACGTCCCTCATTGGTTTGTGGAGTACTCTCAAAGTCTGGAGTTTGGCTTTTTGACCACTGCCATCTTGTTTTTAAGCCAGAATCATCAGCGGTGCGAGCCAGTTAGCTTAGAGTGGTTAAAAATGTCCATAGTGTCTTTTCATCCAACCAAACACTGAACAAGACATTTGTCAGGCTACTAAAATGTTACAATTGACAATGAATAAAAAACAAACTGTGAGAGAATTAAACTTTTAATATACACAGTTGGCAGCGACCTGTCAAATGAACAAAATTCTATCTGGCGCACCAATTATTGTGACTGTAACACAAAAATGTGTACGTTTATTTTATTTTGTATTATTTACAAAGCTCCTCAGAGAATCATTGTAATTTCCTTCTAAACTGATGGTACGTAAAGAGTGTCAGACAGAGGGACAGTGAGTGGACTTACTGGTGTCAAATGCTAGTTTGAGGGCCTGAATATCAGTGGCCACCCCTGAGATCCTGTAGATTCCCACTTCGTCAATCCCCCTCTTCTCCACTTCCTCAATGCACTGACGGACAATGTAAGGCACCTTGGAGCGTTCACGCCTGTGGATGTGAACAGTAGAAATCAATCAATAAACTCTCATACAGTTTTTATTTTAAAGTATCATCCCATTTTGGCGTGAACAACCAAAACATACTTTGTCACCACGTTGATTTTGACTCCAAACACCCCACTCTGTTTTTTGGACGGCGTTCTCTTCAAGCTGAGGTCCCGACTCGTAAACTTCATGGAAAATTCCACTTTGATCTGATGATGAACAAACAACACAGCTAAAGTAAACTACATCGCTCTAAGAAGCCAGAAAATGAACTTTGGTACCCTCATGAACCAAGTTTTTTGTCTTTGTTTGCACTTAGATTTAGACTTTCAAATTTAATATCCCACATCTTCAAGCCAAACATTTAGATTGTATTGAAAACATTACAGCCAAACAGATATAATTCTTCTGGATATCTCTTTAGTCAACAAACTCAATTCTTATTTTTTCTGTGTGTACAACTATATGTACTGCAGGGATGTAGGAGGATACAGTGTTGTTAACATGCCGGCAATTGAGTAAAAAACAGACACAAAAACTTAAATTGCCTTTGACAAAGACATCACATCTCATTACAATATTCACATATAATGTAAGCTAGAGTTGAAGCTGCTTGTGTCTTACCCCGTTCATCTCTATGACGTCCATGTGCCAGTTCTTGGACTGCACCGTCTGAGGATCCAGCTGGAAGACACAAGAGACAGAAAGACATTAGGTGACAGCACACGACTTCAGTCATACAGGGAACATCATCATTATAATCAGAGCTCAACCTTCTGCCAACACTCACATAGCAATTATTTTTGACAGATGTTGCAATTATGATATGAGTCATGATTTCAGTGATAAAGGTCATCTTTGCATTTAGTTTCACTGAAAAAAAAAAAAAAGATGATGATGTGTTTTTTCCTGGGGTCTTTACCAAAGTGTGTTCCCTTATGGGTTGGAGAATGGGACATCTCTGCAGCCCCATAATGTTTATGATATCAAAAACATTGCAGCTTCTGCAATTGGGATATTGTACCTGGCCATATTACGATTTTAATAATATATATATTTTTTAAATAATCTGCCCTAATGACAACAGCCACCGAGAAACAGTCTAATTTCTTAATCACAGCAGGAATAATAACAACTGAGAGTCTCTGCCTTTATATATAGTACCACAACTATTCAACAAAACTCTTTTCCTTCATAAACTGTGAAGAATATTTGTTCTACTGAAACAGAAAGGCAGCCAGCTCTAATTATTGGTTTGAATTTCCCGACAGACATGTAATTTGAGCTTTTTGCTTGCTACACTATGTAATAAACCTCCTGTATTTAGGTGGGGACAATAAAAACTTGCTGTTCCTGCCCGGTCTCGAACCGAGGACCTTTCGCGTGTTAGGCAAACGTGATAACCACTACACTACGGGAACTGGCTGACAGCTGCACCCCCCCACCCCGACAGAAGCAGTGAAGATAAGCACAGTGTAAAAGGACACACTGAGAAACCCTTAATGCTGCAGGAATGTCTGTAACCACAAGTCACTGTGTAAATGTGCAAGTTTAAAGGTGAACAGAAGGCACTTTGAAACTGTGATTAATATTCACTGAGTCCACAGTTCACCTTCTAGCTGCACCGTTTTTCCAGATCAAAGTCAAGCTGTCATTGTGGCCTCTGCTGCCGTGCTGCTGCTGTGCAACAACACAGTCACTTTGTCTACTTTGGGAAAGAAAGATGCCACTAATGTTACCCACATATACCCTCTGCAGTCTCTTGGGGGTCCAACATGGGCTCCAGATCGACTCAGACACTTGGCCTACTTCACCGCACACGTTCTCCAAGTCTGGATGGCTCGTCCCATGATGCCCTCTGAGACATGATAGATTGCAGCCTGATGTTGTTTTAAGTCTCCTGGAGTGTGTGCCCGCTGCGTGAGGCCACAGCAGCTAATGCCTTTTTTATAGGCTGTTTGTACTACGCAATTAGATCATTACAACCCTGCATAGTGATGTGCTCAACTTAGAGGAAAATAATGATTGTTGGGTGAGCACTGAGACAGCACACTTCTCTTATTGTCAGCATTAGGCTGCAACCATTAAAAGTTCTCAGAGAGAGTATTTCATTACCTCGTAAAAAGGCCATTTGGCACTGGTTTCACGCATTCCTATTATCGTTAAAGCCTGTTTTCCCAGCAGGGTTTGGGTTTGAGACGAGGGACAGGTAATCACTGTAACTGGGTCTTTACACAGCTACTGCCAAGGGGAGAACTGGGCAAAGATCCAGCACTCACTGCTGACGCCTCCTGTAGCCCATCTCAGCAGACTCACTGAAAAACAAAACTGTTCCTCTCACCTATTTCCTTCCTATTACCCACTAATAAGTTACATTAAAAAAAACCCTGATTAAAAAAGAATGTAGCGCAATAGGGTTGTAAAAACAAAGAAGATCCTTTACAGGCAGTGGTTACACTCATTGACCCCTCTTGAAACTATATTCTCAACTTCTTTCCTCGGAAACAGTTTGGTTTAAAGGGGTGACTGCAAACAGTTTGACAGAACTCCGACTGGCTTAGTTTATACTAAAAGTTACACTTAGAATTAGGAACAAAATGTCAGGAGAACAGCTGCATGACAAGGGGCAGCCTCCTTGTAAATTAATTGAGACTTATAGGGAGGATGTGTCCAGTCGGCTGGTTGAAACAAAGCTGCAAGAGGATTTAAGGTTTTATCCTGAGTGACAGCTCAGTCAGGGGCTGTCGAAGCAATGCAGTCTAGGTGTGCCAAACAAAGCTAGTCTAAATCTGCCTCAATGTAGCAAAGATCTGAAGGTGGATAGTATGGACATAGTAATAGCACAAAGGAATCAAAAGGATGGTTCAGATTTTTTGTAGTGGGACTGCAAGAGGTACTAATCCATAGTCAGTGTGTTACCTCACTAAATGGGAGTTGATAGTCTCCTGCTGTCTTGATACATTAGTTGGTTTATGTGATTGTGTGATTTTGGTTAATCCAAACTAACTTGAACTTTAAAACACCAGAATAACTCCATGATCGAGGCAGCAGCCAACCAGGAATTCCTGTGTTGTGTGAGTTAAAATGAGTGTTTTTATCAAAGACGTTTGGTGGCTGTGAAGAGACCACAGATAAAAGCTTCTAATTTGCTGTTTTTTTTGACAGCAAGGTATAGTGATGGCAATATAGCGTACACTTAAACTCATGCTGATTCTTTTTTAGGTGGATAAAATACGTTTGGCTGCTGCTCCTATCCACAGCACGACAGTGCTGAGATTCCATGCCTGCGTCTTCAAACTGTCTCCACCATCTGTTTTATTAGTACCTCATACAACTCCACTTCAAAAAATTCATATTATCCCTCTCAAATTAAATCAAATTAAATTTGTACTTATTTACACTATTTCAGACCTTTGAAGGAGCCACAGGAAGCAATCCAGCACAGCTTTAGTCCCCTTTCATCTCACTCCAAAAAGATGAAAAGCACAACGACTGATTTCCGTTTATCGGAATTCTTGAAAGGGATTTCGAACACATGAACATCTACTATAGATATACATATATATTATGTATATATATAGATATATATGTGTGTGTGCACTCATGCACATGTTTAGGAAAAGATAAAAGACATTAAGTATCTCTTGGTTCTTTGTGTGACATCTGGCTAATATGGCTCCGATTAGAATCGCATCACTCCAGTTGCAAAGCTCTCTTTGTAGGACCTGGAAAACTATTAAGAATATATGACCGAGAGGCCAACACGCACTGCAGCCTCGAGCAGAAACAGAAATACTGCAAATCTAGTGGACCGTTGTACACAGCGATTTGTACGCATTCCAGTTGGGGCACACAACTGAAGCTTTTTCCTTATATAGAACGCAATAAATATGTGTGTGTTTGGTTGACAGAGTAATTAAATCAGCATGTCGCTGTGTTATAAGAGAACTCATTGTTCTGTAAGCAGCTCACACTGTCTTTGAGTGAGACGGTTTGGGGCTCAGCTGGTTTCCGTGCTGCCCATTGATTTTCTCTCAGCCCTGTGTATGACCTACTAAACCCGACTCCTGTATGCTCACACACACATACATCCTCATCCCATCTGTCTTTGGTGTGTGTTATCATCTGAATGCAACAGGAGGCATGTGGCTGCCATGTGATGTGGTCCACCTTTAGGCCCTACAAAGAACTGATGGTTGATTGACTTTCTGTCCAGAATATATCATGACCATGAGTTTTAACTTCAGAAGAAGCAGATGCTCATGCCGCCTGTACTCTGCCCCAAACGCTCTGCAGAGACACAACAAAGCAGATAAGATAAGTCATGCTGTCCAGCTGCCACATGGTCCGTCTTTCTTACAGACGGCGCAGAAGAACAGGAAGGCTGTTCAGTTCACTTTATAATGATTAATAGAGCGTCAAGCGGTTCTGAAAACTCAATACTCAAACCTGCTTGGCACTGAGAAGCCTCGTAAAAATGTGTCAAAGGAAGGTAAATCCAAAAAACTGTTAAAGGTTCCATGCAATAACTGCTCTGATTTAATAATAAACTGGATATTCATGAGCAGTTTTGCTGTGATTGGATTAAAAACTTGCTGTTCCCGCCCGGTCTCGAACCGAGGACCTTTCGCGTGTTAGGCGAACGTGATAACCACTACACTACGGGAACTGGCTGGCTGTGACCCCATGCCCCCAGCTCACTAAACATAATCCTGCCTCCTTCACCGGCATGTGACATGTGAGCCACGCTGCTGCAGTCTGCACAAGACTGACAGCAACAACGTACTGACACAGCGGGACACCGAGCGGTCTGCACCCCTCTGGAGCTGTTTACATTTCCTTCAAAACACACAAGAGGCTACAGAGACGCAGTTCAGCACATGTAGCACTACAGTAGCAGAATAATACATACACTGTATCCATAGTAATCATTTGTCAGAAAAAGAGCACATGCACTGTACTGCCAAGTGGCCCTGCAAGAAGCATACATTATGTCCGAAAAGAACATGTTTGGCCCGGGGGGTCCTTCAGTGGTATGACTCATGCATCCATCAGATGAGAGCTGGACGATATGGAGAAAATAATGCAAACTGCTTATAGCTGTAAATTTTGGAGCTCAGTGATGTGGAGACAAAGTGAAGACCTCCGAGACTCGAGTGACTCAAAGACTGAAACAAGAACAGAGGTAGCAGTGCCAGTGTATTCACAAGGTGTTCACACTATCATACCAACTCTATTCTGCCCTGCTTGTGCATTGATGATGTAGAAGGAAAAGAGGACACCAGCTTCACCTTACAACCCAGAGTGTACATTTCCTATTACCCTGCATGTTTTTAACTAGATTGACCAGTTAGAGAGGTTTAATATTATATGTGTTAGCCAGGTTTGAACCTTGAAATATGAAGTTAAAATGTGAGGGAGGAAAGGAGGGAATCACTTTTAGTCTGGATAGCCGTTCAGTGTGAGGTCCTGATACTTTTTTGGCAATTTCTGCAGCTCCACAATACTTCATTCAGAACTGTATTTTGACACATATTTTAAAATATTTCACCATGTGTTATTTACATAACAGGCCAGTTTGATGCATATGAATATATATATATAATTCTTTTAATACTAGCTCTGATTATCTACATAGATCTAAGACTAATACAATCTCAGCAAAAGAAATTATGTCAAACAAACAGTTACTGAAATCAAGTTTATAGCCTTTGATAATAAAATCCCTGCACACTTAATTAGTCCATTGTTGCTGTGCGGGGGAGTTAATGCATGCTGGCAACAATATTCAAAACACAACTTGATCTTTTGATATGCTAAATTAATGAATTTCTGTTTAATTTGTCCTTTGTGTTTCATCGCAGTTTTCCATTGCTGCTCTCTGGCTGATTAAATATTCATTCAGCTGCAGAAAGCTTTTTATTAGTCCTTTAATTAGAACGTAGCTCAAGCTGCACGCCTCCTTGGTTTTTAGCAGGATTACAGGAAGTGTTTGTGCAATGATTGAACCTTTTTTTCCCCCAAGCCAACACATCACGCTGCTCTATATTTGCTTCAGAGTACAAGCAGTGACTATTTTTAGACAAATGAACCGCATAATGTTTATATGTGCATCAGTGATAGTGAGCCTCTTTACTCAGCAGCTGCTGATGTCACCGCGGCTATGTGAGGTCTTTGACTTGGTTGCCATGTAGCCTTCGTCCCTCGCTTCCGTGTCTGAGCCAATCGGCGGAGCTTTTCAGCCGGCTGAGGGTTGTGATTTGCAGAGTAGTCTTGCATCTCTGCAGGCAGTGTGTGATTCTCTTATAGGGCTTGTAAACAGCAGTACTACACTTATGCAACATGACCCTGCCTGCAGCCTGCACACAGAATCATGACTTATCCTACTATTACAGAGAAAGAGCCACATATCCTATTCATGCTTTGAATTTTAATGTAACACAGGCGATACACTCTTTTTTTAAAAATGCTTTTCCCTTTAAACACTCAGTACTGATATGAACATCTGATATTTCTTTCTTGTGTGATGTTCAGCTTCCCTGCACTAATACTTATAACTGTCAGCTCCTATTTCCAGGTCTTCAACTGTTATATAAAACCCACAGATGCAAACACTGCTTTGTTCCATTGTCATACAGACTAACCACCAACTTTCAGATTTAATCTGGTGCAGCAGTAACAAACTCACATATGCTTTCAAGAGATCTAACTCACATTGGTGTCACAATGATGCTTTTCACTGAGGACATTACGTAGTCAGCTCATTACCTCACTATTCAGGATATTTGTGATCTTTACCACAAACAGCATGTAAGCCACTAAGCACGCACCCTCAGCAGAGATGACAAAGTAACTGAGGAAGTATGATGTGTCAGTCTTGAAGCAGGTGTCAGTCTGATGATCAGAGAGGTCGCACTTTAGTTGTGACATAATATTCCCCAACTATGTCAGAAAAATAGATTTCATTACTAAGTTGGAGGATTCTCATAACAAAAAAAGCCAATTACTCCTAGTTTGGTAACTTTAATTGAGAAGTAAACTTTCAAAAACTTTGGATTCTCGCAATATCTCACGATCACACGAGAATCCGGAAAACACATGATTACATAAAAATCCAACTGAGGCTTCAAGTAATGTGTTTGTGCTGCAGCAGCAGTGCTTTGAAACAATCAGTGTGCTATGTAAAAAACAGCAAAACAAGTCCTAAACTGATTATCTTTCACCATATCAGATAAATAGATCAAAGTCCCTGAATTTGTACGGTAAATCTGATTCATCCTCTTCATGCGGAACTGTTTTCCCAAACAATTTACCTGTCATTACCTCAGCTCAGACCACTGCTCAAGGCTGGCATGAACATAACAGAAGCCCACATCTCCTTCCTCTCACCACCTAATTAGATGATTAATGCCTTGCTGCCACCCTGCTGAGATTAAAGTCACCCTGCATACGGCCAGAAGCGATGAGGCTGGACGCGTCCAAGAGGGGGTCATTGCGGGTAGCAACTTGAGAATGTTTTACTGACCTGCTGGTTCCCTCCTGGAGCTCATTAACCAATCGCAGATCCTGCGCATAGGGGATGGATTGGGGCCAATAAAGGGCTATGCCCTGCGGTGGGGACAGACGGAGATTTATGTGGCCTATATAAAAGGCCATTAGGGGACTGGCTGGCAGTTTAGGCACGCAGGAGGGATGAAACCCTAATATCTCATCTGCACTAATCAACATACTCAAATGGAAGAGCATAATTTCGTATGTGGGCTAAAATGCAGCGGGGGCGAGAGGTGGGATGAGTGCGGCGGAGGGCAGATGATAATGGTTGGATCTGATTCTCTTCCATGGCTAAGCTGCCACGGCAGCACCATTGTTCTCCCCACTAAGCTGGCTGTAACTCCACGAAAAAGAAAAAAAAAGAACCTGCCCAGCAAACAGGTCATCAGCAGAAAGAACACGATATTAAACACGCAGCCAACAGACGAGAAACGACTTAATCATCATTTGTTCTTTTGCGGCGACACATAAGATACATTATGTCTGGTTGGAGTCTAATTAGTGTTCTCCGCCAGCCTCCCTTCTCATCCCTACGTGTCTTAATTAGGTGCTGCTTTAGGCTGAAGGTGTCGGGACAATTCCTTTGTGTGCTCCCGTACCCTCATGCATCCACATTCCTCTCAACTCCCTCTGAATTACATGATGCATGCTGCAGATACGCACAAAGATCAAATGCTTTCTCTGCACCCTTATTTTGAAAACACTGGAAGCCACTCTTCCTTTTAATGGGAATGTTTCTAGAAATTTAGATTTGTATAATTTTAGACAATCTACAGACACATTTTGGAAATAGATTGAGTTAATTAAAAAATCCAGTAAAAACTAATTTCCACTTGAAATTAACAGATTATATTGTCAAATAACTAATAGGCAGATAACAGAACAACATTAAAAAAAATTTTTTTTTTGTGTGCAAATGTTTGCTTTGTAATACCTACGGACATTTATGTAGTTGATTTTTTTAACTTTTTATTTGTGCAAGTGCAGATAATAACACTGTTAAATCAATGTTAATTTAAGTTCAGCAATTTTGTGTCATATTTGTTATCATTATTAAATTGTTGTATTTTTTCTGATACAAAACTGAGTAACACCAACATGATATCGGCATTAAATAACGACCATCAACCGCCCTGCTCTTGAATTATCGGCGACGGCCATTTAACTGAAGACCTGCAGGCTGCCTGTCATGTTACTGTGTCAGATGATGGTGGTGGATGATTTAACACCATCACCTCTCACCCTCCATCAGACAGAGTTCACCGCCATGTAGAGGCAGAAAAGCAGGACGGGGCGAGAAGAAAGGGAGAACTGTAGAAGAGCTGATAGGATCAAAAGGAAAACGAAGCGCAACACAAGTTTACTCATGAAACCTGCCATTCAAAGCCTCATTGAAAATGAACGAAAGCAATGGATGAATGGGACTTCACAGAGCAGTTTTCTGCGCCGGGTGAGAGCTGGGGGGCAGGATCACATGAAACTAACTGCGAAGTTGACAAATCTGGACCCCAATGAAACGCGGAAACCTCCTTAATCTTGTTATTTGGCATTGAGACATGAAGACGTGTGTACAGAGAGGACAAGAACGAATCAATACCAGACCTGCAGGTCGATGCAGTAAAGTCTGGCCTGAGCATGTAATCCCTGTCATCCCTCTCAGTATAAACAGTGGTCAGCCTTCCTCAGGCCTCTTTTGAATAATGGAAAGCACTGAAGCAAAGGTCATGCCAAATCTCAACATGGATTCTTTGTCCTGAACAGGTTTATTATGCACACAAATTACAGCTCAAAATGCTGGCGAGGCACTCATGATGAAGATGAGGAGGACTGCTGAATAAACATGTGCTAACTCAGTGAAATAAAAAAAATGAGTCACAGCTTTAGCTGCGTGTGCAGAGCTATGCATAGAAGCAGCACAGGCTCACGTGCTTCTTCTCTATCTTTCACTTACAAAAAGCATCTGGAGCAAAAAAAAAAAGAAAAAGAAAAAAAAGAGCCTTTTTCCTGCTCCCACGCATGAGGCACAATGCAGAACCTGCATTTAAACTCTGCCATACCAGACCTGTGTGTGTGCGCAGTAACAGATCTCTCAACACAAGAGTCATTCAGTCCAACCTGAATGCTCTGACCAAATGACAAAAGCTGCCCTTGTACAAATATCACTACATTTTCCATCCAATGTAGCTCTAAAATTGAAGTGATTAGGAAAGATAAGCATGGCACTCTAAGCCTCATTTGTTTACATTATTTTAACCAACCACCTACTGCTTTTGGATGACGACGTGCAAAAAAGATAAAAAAAAAAATCATATATAAACATAATAAAATGCTGACCGTTTATGTCCAACAAAACACTGCAGGGAAATTAATTAGCTAAACACTTACAAAAAGGCCAAAGTTTAATCAAAGCGTGCCCTTGTATTGCAAATTGCATTACAAAACATAATGCAAATATGCTAGACACATGTTTTGCAGGTTATTTGGGATAATGTGACAGTTAATTAGTGGAAGCTGTGCTGGAAATGCCAAAGGGGCATCAGATCAGCTCAACCAGAGGAGAACAATACTTACAATGAACAGCAGGGGGAGCTATACCGATACTGAAACACCTCATAACCAATACAATTTAGTTGGAAATGCCATGTTATTCAGTAGTAGATATAAATGAGAATGTGAAAAATACAAAGTGTCAGGAACAAGACAAAATGGGGGGAATATTGTGATCGTGATGTCCTGTTAAAAAGGCCAATTTATCAAAGCCGTGTTTTTTAAAGTGATGTGGATTTTCACCTCTTTGTAATTGTATTGTGCAGTATTCAGGTATGTAAACCTTCCCAGTAACTGTGCTGTTTATCAAAAACATTAACATCCAGAAACACCAAAACACTTTTTATAACAGATAAAAGGCTTAGTAATAAATATTTACAATTTTCATCATTGTAAGAAGCATTAAAAACACTTGAGCCAATTAAGAATAATATCATAATTTAAGCAGGAAAAAAGCAGAAATTAAGGTTTTTCTTTAAAAAAAACCACACCTTATGTGTATATTTTGTGTTTGCTGTGGCTGGTGTTATGGCAGCTAAGCCACCTTATAATTTGGCACTACATCATTGCCTCTGCTGCATTCAATAGAGCCATCAGATAAGAACAATAGTCAACTCTGCACTGAAAGAAAGACACCCGGGGAGAGCGCGCACGCACATGGAGAGGGAAACACAGAGCATAAAAGAGAGGCAGAGCAAACAGATGGAAGTGACACAGTGATAAATAGGAAAGAACAAATGATAAAAGAGAGGAAACACAGCTTGTATGTGACGTGTGTGTGTGTGTGTGTGTTTGCATATGTCAGCTAGAGACCTTTTGTCTGAGCAGCTTGCTGCGGACGCGGCCCCATAGCTTGGCCCCGGTGTTGGTGTGCCTCTTGAGCACAGGGGTCTGTGGCTGGCTGGACAGATTGTGCTGGTTCTGGTCCACACAGCAGTGCTGCTCCAGGCGCTCGCACACCGAGTTCAAGTTTACATCCGACACTAGAATCTCCGTCATCCCAAAGCCTTTAAAAGCCTCTTCCACCAAAACACAGGTGGAGGGAGTGCGCTGCTTACAAGCGAGACAGGGGAGGACGGATCCCCACGCAACCTCTCACTGATCACAGGACCAGGTGCTGCAGAGCCGCTCCAGGAATTTACCAGCAAAAAAAGAAAAAGAAAGTCTACCTCAGCTGATACTCAGATATTCACTTCAAAAAAGAAAGAGTGATGAAAGGGAAGAGAACAAGATGCTGCCATGGTCTCCTTGATAAGCCTGGTAGTAATTCCTCTGTGAGCTCATTCCACAGTCAGCTGCCAACATCTCCTCGCTGTGCAATCTGACTTCCACCACGGCAAACACAGATACAGAGCGCTAGAGCGAGGCAGAGAGAGGGAGGGAGAGAGAGAGAGAGTAGGGAGCGTGATCGGGGGAGTGAATGAGCTCCTGTTGTCACTGAGCAGCCCTGCTTCTCCAGATGTTGATGGACACACCTCCAAAGAGGGGAGGAGGGAGCAATAAACAGTCAATGAGAAATGAGAAGCACAGGGGAGAGAGGGAGAGTGAAAGAGGGAGGGAGGGAGTGAGGGAGAAAGAGGGGAGACTGCTTAATGCTGCACTGTGTTTAGTTGACTGCTTTGACCCCTCGTCAACCTTTCCCAGAGCTGGTCAGCACTCAGGAAGTGAGTAAAGACAGGATTGTGATAAAGAGAAAGAGGCAGAGAAGGTGTGAATTTTAAAGGGAACGGGTAATGAATGCTAAATATTTGTGTATAAAATGTCTAAAACAGGAGAAAACATCATCTCAGTTGAAATCTCAGAGGCTTTCAAAGCTTCAGAGCCTCACTTTTCCCTTTTCTCCTTCCACCCCTCTCCTCCTCCTCTTCCTCTTCCTCCTCTCTGTCTGAGTGCCTGTTACCGCGCCTTTTTGTGCAGATGACTTCTCCTCACCACGCTCTTACAGTTCTCTGATTTTTCACATGCACACCAGCTCGTACATCCTGGGAGACACGCAGAGCGAATCACCATCTTTATTCAACAGGACAGCCGGAGCTGGCTGCTCTTAAAAGGCGTATTCCTCTGTATAATGGATCGATAGGGGCTGGGGAGTCTGTGTACGCCTGTCAAACTCCATCTCCATCCGCCATGTCCCATCCTATTTGAATTAGAGGGGAAAAATATTCTTCTGGGGAAAGGTTACAGACACGAGGATGCATTTTAAAGTCCCCAGACCAGTATGACAGACTTGCTGGGCCGAATGGTAGCTATGATTCAGAGTGCTTGTCTACTGGTAGATTGTGCAGTGATTCATAAAAGGATTCAGATAAGAAGCAAGGAGCATCTTACACTTTATTTTTTCCATGATTCACTGAAATGGCAGGACGCAGCTGTGTTTACGAGGACAGCAAGTGAGATGCGTAAATATGTGCTCAAAAGTAAACTGTTTTTCTGCAAATTATACTTCAACTCTGTCAACTTCAACTATTGATTTTATCAAAAGTAGTGACCAAGGAAACATTTTTCAACACAACATAGATGAGCAGTGAATGATTTGTAAGGTCTACACTGCAGATAAAACAGCAGTTTTTTGCAAAATAAGTGAAAAAGAAATATACTCAGCTATTTTTAAGTCAATGTAGGATCTGAACAAACCTCAAACCACGTCATCACGTCATCACAGGCGCCACAGATAGCACAACATGGTGTAACATTGTGTGGGTTAGTGTTTGGACGGGTGAGCAGGACAGCCTGTACATCTGACTTTGTGACCAACAATGTAGGAGAAGGGGGTAGTGGTGGTATGGAGGAGACCTCAGCCAACCCTCGCCACAGAGTATTTTTAACTCCCAGAGTTCGTAACTATGAGACATACACACTTAATGCGTCACAGCTTGAAAGGAATGTCTGGGAAAACCATGTTTTGGAAATGGGAGGGGAAAAAAACCCACGGGGAGACAAGAGATATTTTTGGGTAAGATGAGGGAGAAGGGGAACACAGAAATAGATGGGTATATGTTAGCGATTATATACGAGTTCATGACATTTTGTCTGCTACCACAACATGCATGAAAGAGGCTAACAAAAGCAGACGAGATATCATAATCACTAGGTGACCTGTAATAGAAGCACCAGGGTGGAAAAATATGATACATATTCTTCAAGGGCTTTTCAGAGATAGATTGTTTTTTATCAACCAGCTACAACCTTCAATGTACAAACCCCCAATGGTCTCACAGTTCCTCTGTAGAGCAGCAGCAGGCGTCTATACCGCCGGGTCAGCTGGAGTCCAACGCTTCACAACGCATCACATCAGAAAAGTCATGGAGTGAACACACATGCACGTATGCTTTCCTCCAGCCGGAAGAACACAAACACATACTGTACATTCATACATCCCGTGCTCCACTCTGTCTGGTGTTAGCTCATGCACTATTCATGGCATTAAAAACATGCCTACACACTACCTACATGCAGACATGTTAACCCGGAGCACTGTGGGCTCACACCATCTCCTCACACATTAAAATGGTCCCAGGAGTTCTGCACAGGCTGCACACAGTACGCTAAAAATCTAAATTAATCCATATGAGACATTTAAATGCAAAAATAACAACAGGATAGCAATATGCCCGGATAATGTTTGTTTGAATCAAGCTGGAGGCAAACCATTATGTTGCTTGGATGGGTTTTGCAGAATAATGGGCCCTTATTTACCTAAAAGGCCCCTGCATAGATAAAAATGTACTGTAGAGATAAATTAACCGTATGAGAGGATGAAATGTGTGGGGCCGTGAGCTTGGAGACTTGGGAATGATAAAAAAGAAGGAAAGGAAAGATGCAAGTAGGGAAGGAGGAGGGAGTCCAACCGGGAGATAAGATTAAGAGTTCTTGAGGGAATGGGAGACTACATGAAAGAAAAGAGCAAAAGAAGAGTAATTAGTACAAGAGGTAATCCTAGAGATGTTTTTTTGGCTTCAGAGATCACCTGATAGTGCGGCTGTTAGCTTGTGTTTTCCTTTACTGTACTATGTTTAATTTGCTCTGTGTAAAAGTACTTTTTAATGTTCTTTGAGAATGTGGTCTATACCAACCACCCAATTCTGCTTTTATGTTTCTTCTATCTTTACAAGCCGCTTTTATAGCTGAAAATCTTTGCCCTAAGGACGACCACAGCAGATCTTTTAAACTGCAATTGTAAAATGTTTCGAGGAATTTAATAACAATTGTATTGTTAGTCAGAATAATAGACTTGAGTTGATTTTAGATGAAAATAAAACAATTTGATGACAATATTAAAGGTGAGAGAGCAGATGGTTCAGCCCTGAGTGTCTATGCTCTGACATCAGGACCGATGCTGGCCCTTAATTATAGATGTGCTGGGTGGCACAGCCCCTCGTAAAGCTGCTCCATATGACCAGACAAGAGGGGGGAAGGGAGTGTTGAACTAGGTCCTGGTTTCCACTCCAAACTCCGCCTGGGACTGCGGCCGCTCCCTGACAAGCACTGTGATTCTGTTGATTCTGCGATTCTCCGGCCTCGACTCCTGCAGGCTTCAGCACTGTTCTGCCAATCAACAGAGACCTTCAAGAGCCTGAGATAAATTAATGATCAATCTAACGGCTACGGCGCCCTGACATGAATATCAAGCAGCTCTTAATCCATGCCTGGCTAAAGTACATGGGATGGTCCTGACACTGCAGTCAGTCTGGTGTTTTAGTGGGTTTGTCATGTAACTGTACAGTGGACATGCTGGGAACATTTACAGCTGCTGAAAACATCTGCCTGTAAATGTTTTGGAGCTGACCTCCTCCCTTTGTATGAAACAAAGCTTGTGTGTAACGCTAAACAGTCCCACAATGATTTTTTTTTTCATGTCATAAGCAATTCAGCCTCAAACTCCATCCCGAGTTAAAGTTTTAATATTTGACATCGACATGATCTCATAACTCCAGATTTTCCTACTGGAAGCTGTGCATTGGCTCTCCTCACAGCAAGAAGGTCCTGGGCTCAAATCCAGCTCCCAGCTGGGGTCGTTCTGTGTTTACATGTTCTGCCCTGTGCTGCTGACATGCAGAAGATGGCTATGCATGGCTCGTATATTACATGGTTAAAGGAATATAACTTAGTTACATTCACTAAGTCACTAAGTTAATGAACTTAAACCTTTCCCTTTAAGAGCGCATTTTTTCACTTTGAGTCTCACAGTCCCTGAAGACACCACTACTTATTTTACAGTTTGTTAAGGAAAATGTTGACATTTTGTGAACTTTGCTTACAATGGAAAATCTTAATAATCATAACTAAGTGGAGACGCCAGGAACTAACTGCGCCCAGAGGGAAACAATTTTGCTCCCTGTAAAAAAAAAGGGTTCTGTTGCGCAGATTTTGGACAGGTCAGGCTAGTAGTTTCCCTCTGCGCATTAACGCTTTTACACTAGCAACAGAGCAATACAATACACTGACATCTTCTGACGAAAATATGTTCATGCAGCTTTGTTTATTCGCCCTAAACCAGTTGTCCCTAATTCGCAAAAACAACAAACAAACAGTGCAGTTACTGGTGATGGCGACTGTGTATTTTGACTGGATTAACAGTAACCTTGTGTCCATGTGGCCACAGCTCATGCTACACAATCTAACTCTGACAATGTGTGTGTACATTCATGCTGCAACAGTCCGACTGCAGCTAACGAAGGAACAATGGAGATCATTTGGGAACTGGGTATCGAAAAATGATGAAATCAAAAAGAAAGGGGATGGGCCTCAGGCTTATTTGACTTACTCATCAAAAATGACAAAGTGCTGTCTTTTCATCATGTAGCCTGTGATTGGCTGACGTGACAGGCTGGGTGACACTGATAGCTGCAAGCTGTGTTGTGAGCGGATAATTCAATCTGATTTAAGTCGAATGGTCTCGATAAGTATGTTTACTGGATGACCCACTCCACCTCTTTGATCTTTCCTACTGCCTTTATTGGAGCTCAGGCAAGAGGAAGGGTAAAAAAGGAGGTGTGTGTGTGTGTGTATGTGTGTGTGTGTGTGAGAGAGAGGGGGGCTTTCGAGGGAGGGTCCTTCAGGGTACAGTGGGAGTGCTAAAATGGGAGTGCAGAGGCGGGAGGGGGTTTGGCAGGGTGGGAAATCACAGCCTTAGGGTGCTCTACAGATTATTCCTGCTTCTCTTTCATCTGAGCCGTTGGGGGGCATCTTCCTTAGATTAACCACTCCATCACTTATTAAGCACTTTGGAACAAAAGTGGTGATGAAGAGTGAGAAGGGAGGAAAAGAGCAGGAGCATTAGCATGTAGCTGGAGTCTGTTGTTGGGTGTGGTCGGGATAAGAAGAGGAGTGTGCGTGTGTCCTCTCGGAGACAGACAGTGGGCGGAAAAACAAAGCATTCAGGATATGAAATGATATGAATAGACCCAGCTATTGTAAGTCTTTAAATTTACTCAGTGGAAGGTTCGAGCCGCAAATCAGCAAAAAGCCTTTTTATAACCAGTGTCACTTCACAAAAGAATATTTTTGTGTGATCGGTAAATCTGGATGCAGGTGAGGACTGAGAGAGAACCGGAAAGATAAACTGAGCAAAAGGAAACAAAGCACAGAAAGAGGTTGAGAAGCAGAGTGATGCAAGAGCAAATGGTGAAGCAGTAACACTGCAGGTTCTGCATGACAAACCTCCATTCAAACAATGAGGTCACACGCTGTATACAGACTGTTTTTTCATGTGCTGCCATTTAATTGGTTGTAATTGATAATTATGTTTATCTCTTCCCTCTTGATTTATTCACATTTTCATTGTCGTTATTCTTCATTATGATGTGATTATCCTTTAAGTCACTCGGAGGTGTTGCAGCAAAGAGGAACGACTCAGCTGATGCTTTGCATGTGTACCAACAAAATTAAAATGTATCGTTCCTTGGCTCAGAATGTATTTGTTCCCCAAACAGAAGAAAGAAATCTTTTTCAGATCCAGAAGAGAACCTACAGCAGCTAAACAACACAGTGAACTTTTTAATTACAACTCCTCCGCCCTTCCCTGGCAAACATTATACCATAGAATTTGCTGTTTGCTTTAAATAAACACGCATGACTCACAATAAAGTTAAAGCTGCACAAGGCAAATTTGCAATTTAAAACCCCCCAAATGCTGGTGCAAAATAACTTTTGGGAATATTTTGAAAGTTTAGATTTCATTAATCATAAAGCACCATAACATCCAGAAGCCACATAAGCCCGAGTGTCTGGGTCTACTTTTTCCTTCGCTGCAAGCAGGAGAGAGAGATTGTGATAAGAAATCTTTCCACTGCAGGTTTAGCCATCATTGCTGCATCCAGGGGTTTTCTGGATGGAGCACTTGCTTGCTGTATTTTGCCTTAGTTTTGTTTATTCATGCAAACAGACATGATTTACAGTTGCAGCCTGGCATCAGTTTATTTGTGTAAATAGGGTGAAATCTCAGGGAGGGTGAAACAGTTTTCTCTCCTTCAGCAAAAGTCATATGTTATGTAGACTGGAGAGGTGTGTAGCCATACAGCCTAGCCCTTTAACCGATGTGGATGTGAACCTATTCTGCTGAAGTTGTGATCTTCGTGTTGTGTCCTCTGCTTGACTGAGACAAGGCTGCGTTACATCTGAACAGTGTGACCCAGTTCCAGTGATGAAGAGAGTGCAGCCTCACAGGGCGACGCTGCTGCTGACCTGCTTGAATAATTCACTCTAAAGTGTAAATCCAAGGCTGACTGGACGCAGTCACCTGGAAGATTACATGAGCAGAGAGAAGGGAAAGGGGAGAAGAGGTGACAGGATGATATCGAATGACACGTCGCGAGATGAGAAATTGTTATGCAACTGGAGGTTACAGTAAAAGCCACTGAGGAAAAACAATTTCTGACTATGACTGTCCAAACGTTAGGTAAGAAGGCGCATGAGACTATTTTACAAAGGGGACACACAATTTAAACTGCCACAGTCTTCTGAGGTCAAACCAACTCAAAGCTTTCCACAGTTTTTGGAAGTCTGTCCATGATGTTGACATTTTTCTAGGATCACAATGAAGAGGAGGCCAAGTTTGGAACCAAACAGGCAGCAGACAGGCCGGCTCATGCTGTTTTCACTTTGTCATGATGAAGAGGACAAGCTTGTCCTTCATCCTTCACTACCTCTTCTCTGTTCATTTTGTTTAAGCATTGTGGTGTTGACATGAAGTGACCTCAAGGACGGTTTCTCTGATGATCTTTTCTTGCCCTTAAAACTGCATTATCTCGACCTAAAAGATTGTTCTTTTTTATATAAGCTGTTAAAAAACAACTAGGTCTTTCTATTTAAAAAATAAAAATTATGGGACATTGACTCTGTCTGACAACATGAAGGACAACGGAAAATTCCAACACAACCTCTGCATGAGCATAGTATCAATCAAACTCTGCAAGAAAAGTCCCAAAATGTCAGACTTTTCCTTTGAGCAGAGCAGTTATAAAAACCCAAATAATGCACTGGCTTTAATCCAAAGTGTATTCTACTTGCATATGGTCTGCATATCTTAAAATTATTATCAGCATGTGACAGAGTTCTCAGTAAACAACTGAGAACATGCCTTAATGAGAGACATGAAATCCCTGATTATGAAAAAGAAAATCTGTTTTGTAAGCTCTGGCATTTTCTTTTTTCCATCAACACTGCATCAACTATTATGTTCACCAATTCACAGCAGCATCCCCACCACCCCAGTCCCCCTTTCTTTCACCAATAATGAGAAGAAAAAAATGACAGCGTAGGGTCACACCCTCATTAGTAGGTGAAGAAGCCATCAGCTTGAAAGTAGAAAATCAATTAGTTAATCAATGGAGCCTTTACCTGTTTAACCTCCTGACAAGTATCCTGCTGATTGTGTTATGACGACCCGTCTCTGTGTAACAGTGTTAGCAGGGCAGCACACTAAACCACCTCGGGCTCATAAAGAGCAAGCTGTGGCTAAACGCTTTCTCTCTGATGTACCTCACATCTTCTTTTTTCTACTACTTTAATCATTTTCCTTCCAATTCACAAATAAAGAAGACAGCTCAGCAACAAAACAGGAGTGTTTTTCCACTAATAATCGATACCAAACACCCAGTGGCCGGATTAGTGACGCTAGATCACGGTGGCTTCTATCTAACCGGAGCTGACCTGCCTCCCTCACACTGACCGAGGGAAACATCACCAGGTCACCCTGCAGGGAGAGGAGAAGATACAAGTAGGCAGAGATGCAATCAACCCAAACAACTCCTCTGAAGCTCCTGGAACACACATATACAGTACACATCCCTCTCCCGGCTATTATACAACACACATTACATAATTCATACAATTTGCCGCTGTGAAATAGACTTCTGAGTTGCCCTCCCTCATAAACACCCACTCAGCTCTTTGAAAGCGGGACCAGCAGAGGGAACAGGTACAACACTCCCAGCACATTTTATCATTCTGCCAGGGACCTTTTTTTTTAGAAAAAAAAAAGAAGAAAAAACATCGCTCAGATGAATTTATCACGACACGCTGGTTATGCAACAGGCTGCTTGAAGCAAAGCAATGCACAGAAAGCACTAGTCATTTGCAAAACACTCAGAGCTGAACGGTGTTTGGAAGCAAGGTTACTGGAACTGGTAAGTTTCAGTGGCTCATTTCATATTAGTATCATCATTTCAAATGGTGCCATCATCAAGTTTGTGTGCCTAATAACATAAACAAACACAAGCGAGTGCATAAACTGCTGACATTAAAACAAACTTTTTGATCAGTATGGGTCACTTGATGTGCTTTTAGTTTAAAAAGTCAATGGCTGAGGCTAAGCATTCCTTAATGTGTGAATCAGGCAGCAGATCAAGTTGAAAAGCTTTGATCCCTGACATGTTACATGTGGCATCAGTGTGCTCTGCAGCACCAGAGCTGGATTTGGTGAGTCCATAAACACTAACCACGCTGGCCATGACCTCATCTTTAACACAGCTGACAAGTTCAAAACATCCTTGCAGGGAGTCTGGAGGGACTTAAGAAACATTTCCTCCACGTGAAAACAATTACATCATCATTAGCCACAATCGTGGTGGAAAAAGGGGGCCAATACTGAGGTCCTGGGTCAAAATTCAAAAAGCCAATGAAAGGAGCTTTGTTATTACGGCTGCAAATGGGTTAAACAATAATGTAGAATCCATCTTATAGTCATTATCATCATATGTTTACATCATTTTAAGTCATTACAGCGTATGTTCTATCTGCCAAGTGAGGATTGTTTAGTTTCATTAGTGAAGGTAAACACCTGTCATGGTGGCCGGCTGTCTGTTGAACATCTGTAAAGAGTAATTGGAAAACAACTGCATTTTCAGCTGTGTTAGCAGACTGGAAAAAAAAAACATCAAATACTATACAAATACAAAACCTGATTTAATAATGAAGCAGTTTTAGACTTTTAAGAGTGGGAGGAGTTTCTGATATTTACTGATAAAATAAAAACAAATTAGATAACGGCCTGTAGGACAAGTACACCAGCCCGAGTTCACGCAGTCTGCACTGTCCCAACAGGAAATGGGCAGCCTCCCTCCCTCGCCCTGGGACAGGAAGTCATAAAGCAGGATCAAACGGCTGGCACGGCTCACGGTCCTGCCATATGAAGAGCATAATGTCATGGGAAGTCATAGACCCAACAACAACTTAAAGCCTCTGCAATAACTGCAGTTATGAAAACTTGATCCGCTGAAGGTAGCAGTGGGTTTGCAGGGATTGGAGAGTGGATTCTGTACATGAAGCAAAAAATTTTTAAAGATCAACCAGAAGTCATCTCACTGTTAAACTACCTGACCGCATTTACATTAAACATGGAGTGGCCTTGTACCACTCTGATAAGTAGAGTGGAAGGAATATGGAAAGGTCATCAGGACGTGCTGAAATGTGAAGACAGGGAAAACAAACTGGAAAGCATGCAGGTTTGAAACATTACCCTAGCGAAACAAACACCCCTTATGTTAAAGGGCAGGGTAACAAACAGCCAAACACCTAGAAAGTAGTACACAATCCATCTAGTATTTATAAATTAAGTGCTTTTTAACTAGTTAAGCTAAGTATTTAACTAGAAATCATTACAAAATAATGGCTTTTAGCATGAAAACCTTTGAACCAACAGACTAAACCTTATAAATCTCCCTAAGCAGATACTTGATGTTTCTGTTTATTTGAGTCTGACCCACTGTACCACTGTGTTTAAATATAAAACTGGACATCTCAGCCACTGTACATCAGCTCACGCTTACATTAGGGTTTAAGGTCACAGTCTAAATAAGGCTACAGGCTAAAAGCACTAT